>CABFOV010004020.1:0-40388 GCA_902141375.1 Timema poppense | reverse complement strand
TGAGTATGAGGTTATTTCCATGTCCTGATTAGAAGAGTTGATGGTGATCTTGAGTATGAGGTTATTTCCATGTCCTGATTAGAAGAGTTGATGTTGATAATGAGTATGAGGTTCTTTCCATGTCTCAATTAGAAGAGTTGATGTTGATAGTGAGTATGAGGTTATTTCCATGTCCCATTAAGATGATGGTGATAGTGAGTTCACATGAGGACGTGGAACCAGAGGAAACTCTTAAAACTAACTTAAGGCTAGTTAACCAAATCTTGGGGACCATGGGAATTATTCCAATTCCAAGAAAAGTACCCGAGGTACCAGACGGGAATCAAACCTGGGACTCCCAGGCTCGTATTACAGGTGCGCTGACCACTACTCCAAGGGGCTGGTTGGATCAAAGATATACTAGTGTGTCATATCAAGCTTGTCAAACTATATTAAAACATTATTTTCAATATTTAATGGTTATGTTCAATTTTGTGAGTATATATTTAGATACTCATTAGATCCACTTTCTTGTGAACCCCCTCTAAAATAATTTACTTATGGTACACCTTTGTGTACGTTTACTAAATTTCACATGTGTGTTGTTCCTAGCATATAATATATTTTTTGTTGCAGATTCGTAAACCATTAATGGAGAAAAAGCGTCGAGCACGAATAAACAAGAGTTTGAACGAGTTAAAGAAGTTGTTAATGGACGCCAATTCAGGCGGCAACAAAGAGGTTTGTTTATTGGCATTATTAATTCACTCAACCTATCCTGCCATTGGGAAATTATTGTTAACTATATGACTGACCAGAGTTGGGTGAGAGCTCACATACTTGTAGCAGGGGTTGATCCCCAACTGTTATACTAGTAATTTGGTAGTTTAAATCATTAATGTCAAACAGAAGAGCACTAAAACAAAATAATGCAATTATGAATAAATTTAAAATCTATAAAAGTGAAATGATGCAATGTTAACATAATTATATGTTCAAAAATGATTGGTACAATTTTCATAGGAATGACATTTTAAAAAATACATTTTTTTTGCATCAAAAATGACAATTTACTATACTATTAATAGCTATTATTATACAGGATTGGATAATACTTATCAAAAGTTACAGCTGTCAATAACATGACTTAACATATGAGTATGTGAAAGTAGGCATAGTAACTTTTATATCTGTAATTTATAGTTCTTATGAAAATTGGACTAGTGGCAACAGAATCCACTATAAAATTCATTGCTAAGCTGTAGAATGTTTTCACTTATTTTCATGTGGTTATTTAAAATAAAAATTGTTTCATGTCCTGGAGTACTAAGACATTCTTATGCACTCATTTTACCACTTATGAGCGTCTCAAGGGATTTAATTTTTATTTTTGAACGGAGTCCTATTACCTGCTCAGGTTATATGCATATGTACTAATTGCGCTAATGAGTTGGGGGTGAGGAAGGTTGAATTTAGATTAAGTGTACCTGTATTTACATGGAGGGAGAGGAGTAAACCATTTAGTAAAAACCAGCCTCAATACACTTGACTAGAATTCAAACCCCAATCTCCCTGCCATCGGCAGTTTAGTCTATTGCGAGAGTAGCACGTTATACCATGCGGCCACCACAGCAAGTAAGAGTTCAAATGAAATGAAGATTAAACTTTCATAATGCAAATTAGGAGGTTCCAGGTGGCTAATATCATAAGGCTTTTCAGTGGCCCAAAAAATGTGAAAATATTTGAGATTCAAAAATTGAGTTGTTAGGCAAAGGTTTTAAAAAATTACTGTCAATTCTATACTCACACTTTTCACAAAAGTTGATCTTTTGACCTGGGACTATAATTCTAGTGAGCTTAAGCCCACTTGAGTATGCCTCATTTCACAACTAAATTATAACCTCACCCAGATTTGAATTAAGGTATTTTAAAGGTTGAGATCATTATCTAACTTCATATTCTAAAACATAATATTGAACATGACTAAGACTCATAAAACTATTCACTATAAGGTTTTAAAATACTCATTTGAAAATCCACACATGGTTAACAGTGTATCCACATATGTTCAGGGTTCAAAACCAGCTAAATTAGAGAAGGCAGACATTCTGGAGATGACGGTCCATCACTTGCAGAGGCTTCACAGGGATCACCTCCAAAGCGTTAACGAGAACAGAAAGGAAGAGGTTTCAACAAACACCAAAGAAAATAATGATATTCAATCAAGTATCTCCAAAGGGTCTCCGGTTCAGAAAAGGCACCCAGACCTTGCGAGTCCCAAGTTCCGAGCAGGTTTCAGCGAGTGTGCGCGGGAGGCTCGAACCCTGCTTTCCCGACTGCAGGACGTGGATCACGACGTCAGGGAGCGCCTCTCTTCCCACCTCAATGCGTGCCTGTCCTCCTTGGAGCGGCGCAGAGAGGTCACCACATCCTCGTGTGCTGCTGACAGCACACAGTGTTCTGCAGACACACCAACCCTGTTGGTCCACATGCCAGGTGGGTTGGCCCTCTTACCAACCAAGCTTCCAAACGGGGATCTTGCCTTTATCATACCCACCAACCTCAAGAGTAGGGTTGTCGTGGAGAGGAAGGAAAATGAGTTCGTGATAAACAAGAGTACACATGTTCAGCAAGAAGAGCCAGTGTGGAGGCCGTGGTGACAAGTTAAAGTTTACAGTGATGCACAACATTCGCGTGAAACACTAAAAACTTGCTTTACTTTCAGAAAAACACAAAAATCATGAAAAATAATACTTATCTTTCTTTCCATATTTCACTTTCAGTTTCCTAAACAAAACTCAAATAAACCTATAGGTATATACAAAAAATACCTAAGTTGCTTTAGGTCTTGCTAATCTTTTTAAATTCATATTCCAAAGGGTGACATATTTGAAATTAAAAATAGTGTTAGAAAAAGAAAACAAACTATAAATGTATTTATCTTTTCTCAAGAGACAGACATAAGAGTCAAATATACCATTTTACCTGATGTAAATTAGACAACATTTCTTTGATGAACCTTTTATTTTGATTTTTTTTTTATTTCCTGATAGTTTTGTGGTCAGCCTGATATTATTAGACCTTTTGTTTATTAAAATTATGAAGCTTTCTATATTACTGTCCAACAGCTAGTATACATTTTGACAGTGGTCAACAAATAAGTTGTAGATACTTTTATATATCAGTAACTAGTAGCTACCAACATTAGAGTGTGTAAAAGCATTTGATCATGAAGCCCCAATAAACGGTGGATAAAGTACTGATACCATTAAGGGGCGGCTCGTTGAGTATTGCCAGGTAAGGCTCTACTTAACAAGACTACTTGTCCCATCCAATTTTCATAGGTGAAAAGTGACATCTGCAGATCAAGCCCTCTATGAAAATTTTTCCATTAGTTAATGATGACAAATCACACACATTACTAAAATGACTAAATAGTGAAATTACGTTTGTTCTTTGTTATTTTACATAAACATTAGGCTTCGAATTAATAAGGTACTACTGTATATAAATCTGTTAGAAAAGATATGTTTACATTGTTATGTATGTTTACATTTTGTTCCAAGCAGCATGTTTTTTTTTTAAATTAGTAATAAGCAAATTACAAATGTGAGTAATAAAATGTAGGTGTAGTTTTATATTTTGTCAAGCAGTAAACACTTTAAATCTACTTAAGCTGGCAAATATAAACCCTTTTAAATGTTATTTTTCTTTCATTTTATTTAAATTTATATTAATTATAATAATGCAAATATTACTGTTTTAAACATGCTCAGATTTAAAAATGTGTACAGTTTTGCAATCCATTTAAGTATGAAGCTGCTTTTTTCTGCCACTTTAAATAATTTTGATTCAAAGACTTTTACAACTGGTTTTTAAATTAAAACTGTTATCATAAGTATTGAGCAGAGGTAGCTCTATCAGAAGGCAAACTAGGCGACCTCCTAGGACCTTGCGCTGTGATTGAGAGATTGAGTAATGAAATTTATGGTGCTCGATGAAAAAAATTATTTCCTACTAGATACCTATTACGATTATTTGAAGAAAAACTAGGAATCAAATGGGTTACTCCAGTTTACCTATTTGATTCACAGATTATTTTTTTGTTCCTCCTGGAGCAACCACTGTATTCATGAAAAAAAACCCTATTTTTTGGCTTAAAGTTTTATGGTCCTAGGTGTTGGAATATGACTTTTTTTATCTAGTATGTATGGATGTGAGCATTTAATATAAAAAATATAATTTAATTATATAATTCCACAAATATGACACTACAACTGTATCTTTATTTTGTCTATGAATCCCAAATATCAAATTTAAATCTACATTTTAGAAATTATGAACTAAGAGGAAATAATACCTATAATTGAATGTTAGAAAATATAAATAATTAATGTTAACTCTTGTTATAATCCATTAATTTTAAATTTATCACATAACTATTATGAGTCCAAACCATTAATAAGGTGTATTAAAGTTATAAAACAAATTACAATTCAAAATTTGAAAAATATATTTAATTATTTAGGGCTTGAATACAATATTTTCTTGAGTCCTCAAATCTTGATTATCCTTTAGGGTTTGAGGGAATTAAGGGTTCAAATATTTGAATGTCCCATCCTTAATAATATTAATAATAATTAATAAATAATAATGATTAATAATTAATAAATAATAATAAATAATAATAAAAATTATAATAAATAAATAATAATAATAAATAATAATAATAAATAATATAATAATAATAATAATACAGTAATCCCCTGAGTTATGTAACCTGTGACCAATTACATAAATGTATGTTGTAAGTTGCTATTTAAGTTGAAATTCTGATAACTATTGTACTTGCGAGAGTTTTTGATTTGAGGTTGTTGACACTGTAACACATCATTTACATTCTTCGTTTATAAATGTTCTGCATCAAAATATTGTAGTTTTTTTTATTAAGTTACAATTATGGTACAGTACTACAAATTACAAATTTGACTTACATAAAATGCGAGTTACGTAAGAGACCCCAAAACGTAACCCTTACGTAAGTCGGGGGATTACTGTACTTTGTCAATTAACAACAGACCACAAAAAGTTGTTGCCAGTCACAGTTTCCCTGTTTCTGAAACATAGTACATGATAGAAAGAATGAGTTTTTAAAGAGAGAAACTAAAAACCAGTACATATATTAGTAAAATAAAAACTAAGACATTGTTTGATAAAAAAACATTCATTTCATTATATACTCCATACAAGGTCCTTGATATTTATCCAAATATTGTTAGAAGCATCAAACACTATTCGACACAAAGTTTATTCTTATGTTCAAATATAATTCTTTTTACCCAAGTAAATTCATTTCATGAAATTTGTATACTATGAGAATTCCAATTGATCAGTGTGTGGTTTTATTTCTTTATTTTTAGAAATTAGTCACTTTATCTTTTTGCTCCATGATGATACAGAGTGTTTCAGAGGTAAGTCCCATATTTTAATTAATAACTTTGTGGGGGTGATTGTGTAAATGTCAAGTGTGCTCAAACGAAGCGGAAAATGTAGGATATATATTTATTTTTTGGCAAAAGTACTGTAGGGTGCAGAAGATATTAGTGAGCGATTGCTTCACTTCTCCCAGAAATCACTACGCCAACTGTTACAGGAGATCGGCTTCTCAATGACAATGTGCCAAATAGCAGCTAAGCCGGCAAAAATCAGGTCCTACGGAGTAACAGGTGAACACCAGATGATGAAGCCGACCATATCAAGTGTGTAGGTACAGTGATGCAAATGGTTGTACTTTGCGGAAAGAAACCCCGAAATATTGACGATGATGTGGTTTATTGATGAAGCTTTATTTCATTTCTCAGGATACGTGAATTCCAAAAACACAAGAATGTGGACATCAGAAAACCTTCATGGGATCCATGAGACACCGCTTTATTTTCAAAAGCTGGGCATGTGGTGTGCACTTTCTGCCGAGAGACTCATTGGAGCAATTTTCTTTGAATGAACAGTGAACACTGATGCGTACAAAAACCTGTGGCACCCCAGGTCACCTGCCTTAATATCACCAGATTACTTACTGGGGGGCCATCTTAAGGGGATCTACAAAAACAGCCCACAAACAACTAAGAATCTCGAAGAAAACATCGCAACCTAAATAAACAATATTGACGCAGGCATGTTGAGGTAAGTATCAGAAAACATGGTGAAACGTGTGCAACATGTCTCGAAGAGAAGGGAGGACACTTTCAGAACTTGATGTGATGGTAAGTCACTCTCCCATTATTAACCTTTTATGTATACGTATTTATGTTAATCTTTAGTTATTGAGTCGAGTAATTGATCTATTTAAAAAGTGGGCCCTTCCACTGAAACATTCTGTATAAGACTAAATTTCAATTGCATGGTGTTTTCTGTAAATCAATGTTATGACGAATCATTTTAAGATGAGCTATATAATGAGCAAATTTTTTTTGTATGTAAAATAAAATAATTCCTGGCTCTTTTAATTCTTAAATTTTAGTTATTATTCCACACACACATTGAAAGGATAAGGTTTGATCAGTTTCCCATTAGAGCTGATTTCCAAACCATTGGTGTAATTGTTAACAATATAAGCTGGGTTACTTGAAAAACTCTACTTTTAACCTTCGTACAAAAATTAAAGATCTAAATCTTAGCCTATGATTAACAAATTGTTAATTTTTCCTATGAGCACAGCCCTCATTATAACAGATTAAGTGTACATTACTTAGAATTGAGTGTCACAGTAGCGTGCAATCCAACACCTTAGCTAAGTCGGTAGCATATCTCTACTGAGCTGAGTGTCCTGGGTTCAATTCCCGGCATGGCCGAAAGATTTATCCCTGATGAAATGTGAGTTTACTCTTTCACAGTGATGAATTAATGGCTGGGGACTGGATATTGTGCCTGTTCTAGCCTTAGTTATATTATAAAGCATTTGAAACTAAGACAGAACTAGCAAGCCGTCAGTGGAAAATATATGGCTTGAACAGGTCTGGAAACAGTAAGGGAATTAAAAAAGTAGCAAGTAAACTTTCAAATATGAATGTGGATATTAAGGTGGTTTATCGGATTACTGAGAAGCGTTGCTGATATCGAAAATGCCCATGTTACTTAAGAAGTGGTTTATTTAAAAATCATTGTTCATACCAAAATAAATATACCTTATAGCAGTGGTTCCCAAAAGATTATCTGCGGACCCCCAAGGGTCCACGAGCTGTTCCTAGGGAGTCCGCAACAACCGCCAAAATTCAACAAAATAAAAAGTTAAAATAATAACTAAACAGTAGGCCTAATCTTAATCAATAAAAAGCTTCCCCTCCTCCTCACCCCCCTGCACAATGCCTTTTTGTGCTACTTATCGGTGTAAACAAGCTTTTTCAACATTTTGCTATATGAAAAACCAGTATATAAATAGACTTGAAAAGCATTCAAATTTTCGAGTCAAAGTGTCCAGCCTTCAACCTGATCTTCAAGAAGTGATAGTGGGAAAAAAGAAGAGGTTTCACCTATCAAACTAATACTAGACCCAAATGAATAAATTTAAACTTTTTCATAATTAATAAGTTTTCATGTAGGCCTAACTAACCTTTTTTGTGTTAACTATTACTATTATATTCTCTATTATTACAACTAGAGTTAGTGTAAGAATAAAATTATGTAATAACACATTTGACTCTGATTTACTGTGCCAAATTCCCAGTTTTGTAGGTTTTCTAACATGAATATGGGAGGGGGGAGGGGTGCAGTTCCCTCAAGCGAGATTAAAATCTCAATCTCCCTGTCCTCAGCAGTCTAGCTCAACATGAAACCAGCAGGTGAGCTAACTATGTCGAGGCGGGTAATAATAATAATAAGTTAAAAAGTCTTCAAAGATGTGATCTCATAATAAATTGATCAGATAAACAGCTTTCAAAGAGAACATATTGCCTACTCCAAATATATATATAAAAAAACCCATTTCTGATCAGATATTTGCAGTGCTTCCTCATTTGTTGGATTGTAATTTAATAAGTATACTATGATTTTATTGGGTTTATCAATCAAAAATATAGGCCATAATTGGCTAAATGAAGTGCCATTGCTTGTGCTAAGTACCTCTTAAGAGCATGGAGCGTGATGTCCTCAGCTGTATTTATTGTTGGTTTCTTGTGCATCTCACTTTCCAATGCCTTGTTCTTTAGAACTTCAAACCCTTAGTGAACAATCAATTAATAGAATCTGATGGGAAAGTAAAGGAAAGTGAGTATAGTTTTGTTATTTACAAACAGTTGTGCAATAAATAGAGCAGAAACATACAATCAAACCTCATACTATAATAGGTTTCTTTAGCATCAAGTCTTACTACCTGTTCGAGTACTACATTTATAATAGTACTAAACTACAGCAAATAATACCGGCTAATTTCAATCTAACCCAAATTTACTTGTTCAATAAATGATACATACCGCCGAAAATGATAAAAAAGACTCTTTATTTTAGGGTTAGTCCCACTTTACTGGTAGCCAGGTCTTTCACTTGTCCATCCATGATTTTTAAGAAACGAGTTAGTAAGTAAATAGTTTCTAAGATGACCATGGTACATCATCCAAACTTTGTAATAATGGTTTTAAAGTAAGTAAGAAAGCACTTTCCCAAGGATCGAGTTTGTGAATCTTTTCGTCAACTCTATTATATTGGTTAAAATACAATGGAATGTATGGTTATATTTTATGTTACCTAAAATGATAGCCAAATTGTAAAGAAATGTGGTGTGGGCAGAAGTTTGTACATCTTATATTTATGCAGAAATTGAAGTCTTACACTTCTTCCCTCCCTCCATCGTCAATCTTGACAGGCTTAGGGTGTGAGGACATCTACAATCATTAATGTTTCCATAGCTTGATAAAAGCAGGATATTTTCTTTATCACCTCCCCCCGCATGTGGTGAATTGTTCATTTTAGTATTGTGACATCATTCTTTGTAGACCACTAATTGTTAAGTGATAGACCGATTTAAGAGTTTTATAAATGTGTTTTTCATCATAACATTGTTTATTGTCAACTATTTATTCAACAGTTGATATTTCTCATTTGTAAAGAGACTAGTATATTCTACATTAGGTAGTATCATAGAAAATTTATGTAATAGGTATTTTATTCCTTATATTTTAAATGTATTTAAACAATATTACTTATATTTTTACAAAGTGGCGTTAGCTAAACTCAACTCAACACTTCTACTAAATCACCACAGTTGTCGACCTAAGGGGTCTAGTCAGGATGCCCGGGGACTGAAAAGGAAATCACTTCTAAAAATATCTGTAACCCATTCATGAGAAGGGCATATTAAAATAACACATACCAGTATTTATATAGAACTTGTTTTGGTGAGATAGTTGGCTTGACCCAATGAGTATGGCTAAGAAGGGTACTTGTACAGATAATTACTGGAGCATACACACATTATAAAAATCAAATGTGACTGCCTTTAAAATATCATCCAATAAGTTTAAGGAGGGGAATTGGGTGAAATGATCCCCAATGTAGCAAAATGGCAGCCTTGAATAAAGGGTGTCATTACAACCTAATGTACACTCAAGTTATCCTGAATGGTAGCAAGCTTACCTTGAAGGGAAACACAGTGGTGTAGCTTAAAAGATAAGACCATATAGTCCCATAAAAGGAAAGGGTGAACGGAGTGTGCATTACATGAATTATGTTCCCCCTTCTCTCCTGCGTTAGACTCACTAGAACATAAACCAACTTAGCTTTAGTTATTTTTTTACATTAATTTGATATATTTAATGTGAACTTTCTGAACCAACTGATTATATCAGCACACACGACTTACCGTATACACTATCTTAAATCTAGAACAGACACAGCATCCAGCCTCCGGCCATTCATTCATCACTGTGAAAGGGTAAACCAACATTTCACTAGTGATACATTTTTTGGCCATGCCAAGGATCAAATATAGGACTCTTGGATCAGTAGACAGACATGCTAACGACTGAGCTAAGGTATAGGACTTTATTTTAATAAACAGAAGCATTTATTTGTGCTCAAAATGTATTCCTATGGCTTGTTTTAAGTCCTGGACAGCTTCGTCTATCTCTGTCTTTGTAGTCTCTCTACCAACACTGAAACGTATTGCACTCGCTGCAACATGTGGTGGGATTTGGGATGCTATCAGAACACCTGAGAAGAAAAAAATCAATTAGAAAGGAAGTATTTCAAATATAATTTATGTTTCCAGTGGTACATTTAAAATGAAGTAAGCCTTGATGTTTGAAAAATTTGTTATTAGCAGGAAATCCAAACCTAGGCCTATGCCTTAGCATAGCACTATCCTCTCCACTGGCCATTTCCATTGTTTAGTCATGTTTCAATAAACTTTTTTGTTACAATTCATTTACAGCAAAATGTTACAGAGATATAAAATAGGAGTGAATGAATTTGTTATAACAACTATTTGTAGCAATCTATTTAAACTAAAACCATATATTTAATATATATATATTTGGGCACAAAACTAATTTTATCAACTTAGTAAGATGAAATAATATTTCCAATTTGATTTTATAATAACTACAGGAAAAGAGTAACTGTAAAAGTGCAATAATAAAAAGTATCAACTGAGCGTTTACAAGGAAAGTCACCCACAAATCTTTTGTATTTTGATGTAAGACCCAAAAATATTATTTCCTTAACATTCTTTGAATCGGGAGAGTCTATCATGAAAGGGACCTTTCTCAGGCTTGACTCTTGATCTCTTCTTATTGACAGCATAGTTTAAATCCAGCCGTGGTTTGCACAGTTGGCATTAAATGATGCTAAGGTTGGCTTACTCTATGTATCATATCACTTTCCTGCAGTCAAGTCATGGGACTTTAAATTGTAGCCCCTTTTGGATATAATTATAGAAAAGGAGAGCTTGGGAGAATACAGATGGTACGAGAAAAACATAAAATGATTGAGTGCGGAATGCCAGTATAAGCAAGCAGTATTTTTTGTGTGTGTGGTATATTGGGTTAAAAAACCAAAAGGAAGAATTAGCTTGCAAGAGCCCTTTCACTATAGAAGTTAAGTTAAGGTCAATAAACCAGAAACTCAAATAGTAAAGCAACATTAGTTAATACTGCGCTAGTTTTGTGTTTAGCTAGACTGCCGAGGATGAGGAGATCGAGGTTCAAATCTGTCGGGTGAACTGGGGGTGGTTTTCCTAAATAGTTTTTCACTTTCCCTCCACTCAAATGTGGGTTAACTTCTTCTAAATTTAACATTCCCAATTCCTAATCAATTAGCGTAATTAGTACTTAAGCGGATAACCTGAGCAGGTAGTAAGGCGAGGTGCTATAATTTAATCCTTATTCTTTTCTTCTTGAACCAACTGTTCACCACCTTCATTCCATTCTGTACACAAGCTTGAGTAATTGTCTACTTTAATCATTTCTCTCTCTCCATCAGTCATGTTATAACACTTCCTCAAAACGTTCTCCCCCAATCCCACTTGCCTTTCCCTAATTACATAACATGTAAAATATTTAAAGTTACAAAGAATACCCTCTTGTATGACTTTGTGATAAATACACTTATTATTTAGGTATTGTAGGCCCTGCAAGCAAGTACCGTGACTCTCTTCTTGCTTTCTACTCACAAACAGCAGGATAGTATTAGTGGTGTGTGTGTGTTTGATTATGCTTTTTGTTTTGTGTATGTATACTTAATGTTTTTGTGAGTGCGGGGGGAGAAGGGGGATGTCACTTAATTAAGTATGAGTCGAGTTTGACTAGTTAAAAGTATAATTAAAAAAAGATGTCCAATGACCAGTAAAGAAAACAAGACCTTACTTGAGTGAATCAGAATATTGGTCTATAGTATAAGTATTTCTTATTTAGTGTAGTGAAACTCACCTGGCATTTATAAAGTGGCGAAAACCATATGTTAATTATGCAATATATGCATATTTATGTGTCTCTTCTGCAAAAATGGCAGGTCTCTATGCTCTTGGGAGACATGGGTTGAATCACTTAAGACAAATATGTCAGTGCTACACACAAAGTAGTATGAATGTAGCATAAAACATATAATTAACACTGGTTTATACTCTTCTTCTTAGTATTTAGATAATGATTACTATACTATTTTAAAGTTCCGGTATTTTTATTTTAATCCCCTGACTTGTCCAGTTTTTCCAGGTACATATAATGTCTGTCGTTGTACTCAATGCATGGTGTATTGCAGTATTAATGGATACTCAAGAATAATAACTAGGACTGACGGAGCCATCTCATCATCAGCATGTTCAAATAGCATTTCTATTTCTAACGAGAGAAATAAGAACTATTATTTTATAATGCTTGCCAGGCACATGGTGTTGTTTTCTTCTTCCATACCAGTTGTTTTCAAACACTTTCCCAAATAATTTTTGATAGTTTTACATTTAATTTTCTCTCATTATTCTAAATAATCACTAGACCTTGTGTTATAAGTATTTTTGAGATGGGCTCACCTGAAGGTTTGTCTTGAGCATGGCAAGCAGCTCCAGTACTTGCCATGATATGTTTACACCTGGACAATATTTCCTGACCGGTTAGACCTACTCCCACAACTGACACATTGCATGTGTTAGGAAGTCTCATTACTGTTTTGCCGTGGCAGTTAAATATGACGTGGCTCTCCCCAAGTTCATGCTGAAGCAAACAAAAAATTTAAACAAAGGTCATTATATTAGTTGAATTACACCGACCAATAAATCAGAATGGATCCTAAGAAGTATGTGTATGTTATAATCTTTATACCATCTGAGCTATCCAGTGTTTTACCAATAGCCATAACTGCTCCAATAGCCGAGTGGTAATGCGCTACTCTCGCTGTATAATAGACTGCTGATGATGGGGAGATTGGGGTTCGAATCTCATTTGGTTGTACTGAGGGTGTTTTTCCACTCTTCCTCCACGCTAAAGCGGGTACAATTCCTCTAAATATAACCTTCCTAATTCCTAAAACCATAATCGTATAGCCCGAACGGGTAGTAAGACGCGGTGCTAAAATATTAGCTATAATAGAGGCAAAAGGGGCATACCAGGACACAAGAAGCTAGTTTCCAACAAGACAATTCCCACGAGGGAGCTCTCCGACTAAGATACATGGTGATACCAGAACACAAGAAGACCTTTAGACCATTCGGACACTAAAGCCGGTCTTGTAAATGATATATACAAAAGAAAACTAGTTTTTAGACTGATGCGCCACTCTACAGTCCCTCGCTCTAATATGTATTCAACCTGTCTAGGAGAAAATATTTCGAGTGTAACATTATTAGATTGTAGCAAACCTGATACTGACCCTTCCTCCCCTAATTTCACTATGAAAACTCTTATGAAGTATACTGTCGGAACATACTATACAAAACAGATATAATTTAATGCGAGATAGACCAGGGACAAGTATAAAATGAACTATACCTTAACTAATTAGCTGTGGTAGATGACACCTCATTCACTTGGTTTGGCGGGGTTGGAAGGGGGTTGTAGACGATCGTTGATTAATCATCATCCTCCTCCAAATATAGCGCCGGAGATGAGGACCTGATCTAAATCCTTTCCTCTTCCTCCACCCCATCTTCAATATCAATACGCGGGGAAGGAGTGTGAGGCTGATCACCTCCTCCTCTCTTTCTGTTTTAAGAATATTAACATTCTAAAAGTATTCTCCTTTTATAGTATATTTTATAACATCAGTTGTTTGGGATGTGTCCGTTTCTGGAAGACTAAACACTCCCCTGGTAATTAGTTTCTACTTTGTTATCTAAGAACAAGGTTTCCTCTAAGTATTTTGAACATACGTGACATTCGGCATAATATGGTACGAGGAGATGGATTTTCCTCCCATGTTTAAATGCTACTTCTTTTATACATTTTTTTTTACACATATAATGTTTGAAGCAATTTAAGGCTGTTATCGGTTGAATTTCAAATGGGTATTGTTTGTCCATCAACACGCTTCTTTCTGTATTAAGATGGTCGGTTTTTTATATTTCCAAGGCAGATGTAGTTATTCTTTTTGAAATGTCTTTCTACTCTTGAAATTATTATTTTTAACATAAATAGCTTTCAACATGAATATGATAGGCTATCACATATTACTCTCTTTTAAAACTAAGAAGAAAGCGAGAGTAGCAACTTGACCATGCGGTCACTGTTACAATAACAACAAGACAAAACTTAAGACTGTTCTAGAAACAGGTATGTGTACTGACGATGAGCTGACATTCACCGTGAATACATTACAAATATTTTTTTCTAACGAAGGTCTTGTTTTTTTTTGTAATTGTTTTTAAAAATTTAGACTTAGCGTGAATTTAATTTGTTTTATTTAAAGTCAGAATTGGTTTGTAGTAGGATAATTAATCTAGTAATATTGTAAATAGTTCAATGGTCTATATCCAGTTTTATAACATCCAGATATATAAACAATGATAAACCTATGTTTATGATGCTACTACAAATAGGTTTATTTAAATAATTATTAATTTTACAAGCAACTACCCGTAATAGCTAATGATTTTTGTTTTATTAGGGTTTATAAGTTTATTTTGTTTTATTACTTATTTCTTGCGGGAACTCTGTAGCACGTAAATTAATTATTATTCAACCATCTATATTTAAGTATTGCTTCACGACTACTATATTCTCTTATAACGATATGAGTACAATCTTCAAGATCTGTTGCTATCTATAGAGAGCTAAGCTAGCCTATTCCTAAGCAATAAAGCTTAGGTCATACTATCTTTAAAATAGAATAGATTTTTTATGAAAACTTATTAATTCATCACTAATTATAACACGAATATAGTAAAATTGGTAATGCATTTTTCTTTTGCTATCAAAGTTGTTTAATATGTATTGAATACTCAATGTAGAGTAGGCTAATGATTTTTTAAATAAGTTTGTTGATATTGTTTTTTAAATTCTATTTTTTTCACTTTCAAAAAAATGTACCTATTTAAGTTATTTGTTGAGTTTGTCGATGTTAAAGAGAGATAGTTTTTTTGAATATTTTATAATTTACACAAAAGTAGAAACATGTTAAGACGGTATATAATTTATTACTCATGAATAAGATGGCTTAGCTTATGACTGTAACTATAAGACCCTTGGTAGTCTAACTGTTAAGATAAACCTCAGAATGTTGCTGGTCGAGGCCAGAGGTGAACGGCGTTTGATAATTCGTATAAAATATTTTATTTTTACAGGTATGGAATGCTTCCTAAATGTGTTTTATTTTTTATGTGCCTAATGGGAAAAAGTTTTTTATTACAAAACTAAATTAAAATATTCAGAATTTTCTCGTTTTTAACAGCACTCTCACATCATCCACTGTGGCTCAAACGATTGAGGTGCTGCACTAATATTCAAAATGTACTAAGTTAAATACCGGGTTCCTCAGTTTTTATTTTTTTAGGAATGAAGTGTTATGCGTTCCACTTAATGTTTTGAAATTGATGAGGAATGTTATTAACAATCGTAGTCTGGAAATATCCCCTGAACCTTTGGCATTTTTCTGAAATTCTTTAAGCTTGATATCAACTGACCCAACATGAATGATAGGAGAATGATAGGAGGATGATAGGAGGATGACAGGCCAGTGTCGAAATTGTTGAGGCCAAACTAATGAAGGATTATCAACTGCTGTCTGTTGATTTTACCTTTTGTGTAAATAAAAAGTCTTCAAAAGGGTCCAAACTTAATAAAGCTCATTAGCTCACGTAAATGTTTTCCCCAAATTCCAACAGATTTCTCTCCTCAGAAGATAGAAAGATAAGGCCTACGTCTATATGCTAGTGACAAGTCCCAACAGGATGACGAGGGTTGACAGTTGGGTGACGAGGGATGACAACCATTGTCATCAGTTGAAAATAAAAAGTCTAGATCAAGGCAATCAATGTCTTGTTGAAGGCTGACAGCTTATCTGATTAGGGATTACATGGTTAAACAAGGGAGGAGGGGTGGAGATAAAAAATCTGGGGGCGAGGTGATAATAGCAGGAAACAAGATGCAACCCAAATTACGTTTCGCATATAAAGTATTATTGTATCCTGGTATTACCATGCCTCTCATTGAAGAGTTCTCCTATGTATTGCCTCTAACGGGAAATAGCTGGTTGGACATACGCTTATCTCTTGTCTTGGTATGCCCCATTTCTCTACACTTATAATCTGTTATTGGATCATTTAAACTCCAACAATACTTTTTTAAATTTTATGAGTATAGATTAGAAAGAGTGGTTATAGCGTGTCACATTTCAAGGTATATTTATCTACATCAAGTAGCCAAATTTATTTTTCATAAAGAATAAATTAATGTAATATAATTATTACAATGTTAAAAACTAAGGAAATATTCATTATTTTAGTATAAGTTTTGTAAATGAACAAACTATCACAATGAAACAAAAAATGTCTACTAAAAGATGGAGGTGTAATCTCAAGAAAAGCTTAAACCTGTTCTTCATCTTTGGCAAGTGAGTTGTTTGGAGATCAGTATACAAACAATTAGTATCTTGAATATATTCAACTTTTTCTCGCATTTAACCCAAAGCCGAGGCTCAGAATTCTGCTTTTAAATAGTACTTTTACTCTGCTTAAGGCTTTAAGCTAAAACCTTTTGTTCTGCCCGCAGTCTGGGTATTTTTATTAATAGTTTCTTGCATTGATTTATCAACAGGAGTTCTCGCAAATGGAATTTTTGAGCTAAGTTGAACATAATATTTCCCTAATGAAAAAGATGTATAGATTTCATGTTTAGTTTCCTTTAAATGAGATAGTTCTGTGATGTGTAATTATGAGTACGAGTATTAAGGCACAGCATCATGGGATCATTTCCTGTAAACAATATACATCCAGAGACCAATTATTGCCTTCTTTGTTAGTTCTGATTAATCCCAGTTAAATCTCCATCAAATCAATGTAAAACATCCAGAAAGATGAAATTTGGTCATGATCTTGACAAAGTTTTTGTAAGTAGTCCTTAAAAGTGTTTAATACATCCATTAAACGCTGATTTTAAAGAAATTTTATGAAATTATTTGACAAATGTTTGAAGAAAACCAACAAAATATTTTCTTTATTGCTAATGAGAGCCAAACAATTTCATTAGTCGTATGATCCAGAAATGTATTCCAAATAATTCTCATTATGGCCTCATAAATGCCTGTGTGACGTGTAACCTTAAACAAGAGTAATGCCAGCATTGGTCTTTTAAACACCATAATAATTAGCAAGTGGGTACAAAAAATTAAAATACTTTTTATAAAATGTACAAACATATTGAAAAATATGTTCCTTGAGATAGTTTAGTATCCTAACAAACATTTGAGATAGTTATAACAGTTAAGTGTAATGAACATGGTCAGAGCGCTTGCTACTAATTCTTTAAGCCAGCATAACTCTAGCTGTATCCCAATTAAAGATTTGTTAAATGCACCAATTTAAAGCTTATTTAACTTTGAATAAATTTTTCCATAAGATTTTTTTTTTATATAAAGGTTTTGTAGATATGTGATTGATATCTATCTAAAGGTCTGGATGGACATATTTAATTTTCACCAGCTACTCAAAAACTGTTAGATATATGGTAAAGTTAATAATAACTAAAAATATTCCAAATAAATTAAGCTTCAATATAGAAAAATAACTGTTTTAGTCAGATAACTACAGCCAGAGTCATGGGTTCTTTTGTGATACCAGATGAGCGCCATCTTTGATTGACCGTCATTTTGAAATGCTGTACATTTGGGATGTTTATCATACTTTTTCGTTACCCGTAGGCACTAATGAGTTTATGGTATAAAGGAAATCTATTACCCCCAAATTATACTCATATCATGCCTGGCACATAAACTATGATCCTTTATTCAGCCTTTTAAATAATATGCACTGTGAGAGAGAGGGCACTCAAATTCTAAAATTACTAAAATCCTTTATTAACCTAAAGATTAGAGATTCTAATGAATCGTAAAAAATATTTTGATGGCTTTGACTTGAAATAAAAAAAATTGTGCATCAGTAGAATCAATATTATAAAGATCTGTATAGTTGGGAAAAAACCTTCAATATCGCTAAAACTCTATCAATAATTTGTTTTTTTTAGGGTTGAGTAAGTTCCCGATTGAAAACTTTTTGGGGTCATTTCCAGGAATTTTCCTGGGAATCGTCCCCCAACTGGGAAAATAAGCCAAATTAAATTGTTTTTATCTAGCCAATTATATAAAAATCAACAGATAAATCAAAATCTCATAAAAGTACCAATATGCAGTAATTATTTATATTTGGATAAAATTATTTGAACATCAAACTACTACCAGTTGGCCTTAGACAAATTAGTAAAAAATGCCTGTGGAACTTAATTGAGAAATATTAAATGTCAGTAAATTAAGTATATTCTAGTTTCAGTATTCATTTCTGCACTCATTATATAAACAGTTAAACATGCAAGAATACAGAATTAAATTAAAGCAAAAATACTAGTCACACAATTCAGTTCCAAGTTGGATTGTGGCTGTCGAAGGAATCTGCAACACTTGCAGTTTCAAACCTAAATTACCGCTCGGGCATTTCCCCTACTTTTCACCACAAGCCAAAAGGTTCAGAGAAAGTTGCAGGACCTGACGCCTAGCCAGAAGCCTCATGAAAACCTTTCATTCAAAACAGCACAATTACTGTCCATAAAAATTATAAAATCTGAAGTATTTTGAAAATAATTATAATCTTCTGGGATGTGTTATAGTTGACTGTACTAAATTAAAATAAAATGTATTCATAGAATTATTGGGGGTGCTGCAGCTCACTGCTTGAATAAGATGTTAAAATTGCATCACCAACATTTTATGAGATAATCTATATGTAAATATAAAACATAAACTTGAAATGTTTGCATGCTGGATGGAGTTTCATACAACAGGTCTCAATTAGCTCAAAAATATGGTGACAATGTTTATAAAGAAAACAGATAATAACATTATCCCAGTAAGATTTTAAAGTATTACAAATCAAAATAAATATTTTAAATGCCGAGGAAAAAAGACATATATTTTAGTAATGAATAGATAAAGTATATAAATGAAAGGTATGATTGGTAGAACGTTATTAACCATTAATGAGTCATATTTCTATGTTAATGTATATAATTTTTTTCAAACTTGTTTTGCATGGAACATTTCTTATCTTGAGAATTTTTAAAGAGTTATTTGATGTTTGCATTCTTTTTAAAGTAATTAATTACAGAAATGACAAATTGGCAACTTGAAGTAACCCACCTTTATTATTGGTGGTATGGGTTTATTAAAGTTTGTGAAATTTCCCCATTTCCAATAAGAAGGCAACATTTACATTTAAAATAAGAAGTGGAAATTCTCAATTCTAAGAAAAAGGGAACGCTTCCATTTCCAAGAAGAAAGGGAGTTCCCATCAGGATTTAAGTTTGGATCTAAAATTTGGTAAAAAAAAAAGCTATATTCTAGTTTAAATGAATCCAACCACTCACCTTGAGTTGTTCCTCCAGATAATCTCTCATTTGCAGCATGTGTGAGTAGTAAGAGTCCAAATTCTCGCACACCAGTCTTGCTGCTTCTCCGAGACCAGCAATCATTGGGGTGTTCTCAGTACCTGGTCTGAATCCCCTCTCCTGTGCACCTCCAAACAGTAGAGGGTACACTGGTGTGGCTTTTCCTGCACCTCGAGCATACAGACATCCCACACGAGGCCCATAGAACTACATAATAACACACACTTTTTGTATTGTCATGTCAGATAAACAATATAACTATACAAAACACTAACCTTTTAAGCAATACTGAAGGTTCATCACATAATGTTTTGTAGGTTTTCTAAGGATTTAAACTTGTATTTGTCAAACCACCAAATTGTATGGATTCTAAAAAAAGAATTCAGTTTTCTATAGCTTGATTACTCTGTAATGATACTGTTTTGGGCGCCTCTCATTTATTATAAAAGTCATGGATGAAGTAAATTTTTCTTTAAAGAACTGTATGTAAATTTTCCTTTTAATACTTCATCCTTGGATGACCAGGCAAACTTGAATACTTTTAAATGGAGTACAGGATTCTGAATTCAAGTTATATCTTCATTATTAATATCACTTTCATTAATTATTATTTATTTTACTAAGTTTCAAGCCCATTAAGGCATTTTCAGAAGTAAATTTAAATATATTACGTACAAAGCCTTTTTTGTTTAAAAACTTCTTCTGTTCTATTTAAAAATGTGGGGATAAGTTGGCCACCTTTTACCTAATAGGAAGCTAGCCTTCCCAACATCAGACTGCCAAGAACTCTTATATTGGTTGGTTTTAACACTAAAGACAAGAGGTCAAAGAAGCAAGGGGTAGGTCATATATAATGGGTTGGAGCAGCTTCTATGTAACTCAAACGTGTACTCTGGCTCCCCGCATCAGTTGGTTGTAAGAACTATGTCACTTTAATGTTGAATTAAAAATATTAAAAGTGTAACTAATTAAATAAGTCTTATATGGACAATGAAATTTACTAATTTCAGCCACTATAAACGAAAATAAAAGTACTAATAAGTAAATTCTACAGTGAGCTAGGCATATCGTCGGATCATAACATAGCCATGTGATAGCAAGTGCGCAGTAAGACAACTGGTATCCCAACCTTGGGACGTATGAACGTAAATACAGTAATGGCATAATTGCTGCCCGACCATGGGGCATGCATGGGTCCTCATCCTCATCGAAAAACACTATCAAAATAATTTTCCTAATCAAAATGTATATAAAAATAATAAATGAGCCTTAAAGTTTTCAAAATTAAAAAACCAAGCTTTAACATAGTCGATATAGTCAATATGTAACAAAAGTGACACATCTCAAGAGACTATAAGTTGTTTGTATGACTGTGATGGTGTAAAAACCAATTATGTCCATAGATGAGATATTTCTTAGACAGGTCTAGCCAGTTTTATTTGTGTCAATACTCTATAAATGATGAAGATTAATAACATTTTATAAAATAAAAAAATTTGTTTCTCTTTTCATTTAAATTGGAATACTCTTAATTGGTAATATGTTGTTTGATGGGAGTATGTGTAGGGTAAAATTAATATTGACAGCTTCTATTGAATTTAACGGCAAATTAAAAACAATATACGGGGAAATAAGCAGGTCCTATACAAGCATTGGTGGTAATGTGTAAAAGACACACGCTTTATCTAAACTGGTTGCCAGTAATGGGAGGTCAAATATCGAATTCCTGAGGGTGTATTTTATATGCAAATATGGGTACATTTCTATGAAATTCTATAATTATAAAATTCTAATTTTAACAATACTAGTTTAGTTAAATCTGGAGCGACCAGATGGGTATTAAGGCATGGTTAGGAAAAAGAAGACCTGAAAAACCCACTTTTCCAAATTCAAGATCATATAAAATACACCAATTAATTTAAGTTAGAGATAAATTTTTTCCCAATAACAATTCTTTTCATAGAATACTAAGTAATATATGTTATAATATACTAGAAAGTAAAATCATTGAAATGTAAATTTATTTTTTTGGTGAAATATTGTTGTCCGACACCTTAGCTCAGTCGGTAGCGTATCTGACTACTGAGCCAAGGGTCCCGGGTTTGATTCCCAGCATGGCTGAAAATTTACCATTGATGAAAATACGAGTTATTCTTTCACATTGATAAATTAACGACCGAAGACTGGATGTTGTGCCCATCCTAGTCTTAAGATAGATTATGAGGCACATGAAGCTAGGAGAGGCCTAGCCAGTCGATAGTGGAAAATATGACTTGAATAAAAAATTACCCAGGACATGGCCTGGAAAAAGTGATGGATTTAAAATAACATATTGTTATAGTGTGTTATAGCTACAGTAGCCCCATGGCTTCTTTGGTGCTGACTGACAGCTCACAGCTGACAGTTGACAACTTTAAAAAGTTACCAGACCAAATTATGTACCCCTACGCCGAACCAGATGATCTGAAAAAACATGTGTTTAGCAGCTGTCACTTTTGACGGTCAAAATTTAGGTATATACTTAAATTTTGACTGTCAGAAGTCAGCTATGAGCTGTCAGTCAGCACCAAAGAAGCCATTGGGCTACTGTAGTAATATTTACCTATAAGAACTGAGGTGAATATTTCCTCAAATAAATGTTATAAACTTATCTGCTTGAGAAAATATTTAGTACCTCATTTCTTATAGATCATTTAATGCTCTTACTATTCTGATATCCAACAGCATCTCATGTCCAAGGTCATTAATCACTTATTATGTTAATGTGGGATCAACCAAAGATAATAGGTTTTAGCCCTGTGCTGAGGTGTAATTTTTAAACACATATTTGAATCATGTTTGGAAATGAGATACTATCTTCATCAAATATTAATTTGAATGTGTGAAGTTAATTGTCAACTTTTGGGCTTATTTTACTCTACCTTATGCCCAACAATTGTTAGATAGTCCACTTGTAAATCTAAGACATCTACCGGAATTTTACCAATGGCTTGTGCAGCGTCTGAATGGTAAAGTATTTCTATCAGTCCCTCAAGTTTTCTCCTCCTATTAATATCTTTGATATGTCTGGAATAAAAAATAATGATATATAAACACAGCATATAATATAAAGTATATATTAGTAAGAAAATAAGAACTTAACTTAGGGAAGTGGTTATATAAGTTAATAGATTTTTCCTGACTTAAGGTTTCTATCCCTAATAAATATTGTTTGTAATCTTCTTCAATTTATATTTATTTAGTTTATTAAAAAAAATTAATATTTCTTCTTATAATAAATTAACTCCTTTACTCACTTTTAATGTTTCATTGACTAGAGGTTTAACAATCATTCAACTGTTTTACAAGTACGTTCCTTGCAAATCTCATCTATATTTCTCCTTACTAATAGTGAAAATGAATATAACTAAAATGAAGAACCTAGTCAAAATACTTGCCTGTAAAAAATGGTTTCATTTAATTCAAGGTATTTAGCGCACACTTTTTTTTTACTATAGGCTATTTAATGGCGGGCTGCCTACTGGAACATAAAGTCACCGAAACACCCTCTTATTAGTAGTACCTACAGCTACTTTCCACCTACTTATCAGCACCTTCAAAACTCCTCAAGTAAACCCTTGACTGGGGTAGCTATGATCAAAAACCTATCTCCTCCAGGACATGCTACCACGAGGCTAGCCCGTCAGAGATTCAACGTCAAATTTCTAAACACAATGATCAAAAATATGTGATTTTCAAACTTGCCTAACACTATAAATAATATGAAATAAAAGGATGGAAATGAAGTATATAGGAAAAAGACCCTAATGAAACTAAGAAAGAAATGAGAAGAGCAGATAGCAAAAAATGAAGAATGTAAGCACTTAAAGGAGGAAGAATGGTGGAAGTAAAGGTCCTCGCACACTGGTATAGTATCATAAACTTACAGTATCGTACAAGTATCGTATGTTTTTCTCTTCCCATGCTTTGCTATGGAGTTGCACACACCGACACCCGTCGTAAAACCCTGGTAGCAGCATAGTATCATATATGTGCGGTGCATGGTTTTCCATTCCGCTTTGAAAGCGGAAAGACACGTAGCCTGCGATACTGTCATGGCAGCCGTTGCCTACCCCCCACTACACCCTCTCAAACACTCCTCTCGCACATCAATAAGTTTTTTCAACCAGTGAGGAATCATTTCGACAGTTGCCCAAATAATTTCAAATATCTGCTAAGGCTTAAATATTTAACTTGTTTTCTTGGTATGAGATAAAAGTATTAGAATGCAAGTACAGCTATTACCCTGAACATTTTCACTTTTACCCTCAACAAGCATTGTGACCCCATACATCCAATGGTCAGTTACCCATGATACCTCTATCTCATCAAAATGTTCCTCAGTCACTCTCTCAACAATCAATGTATCCTCTTTCTTCCCATCATCAACTTTACAAGCCTCCTCAACGGGCTCATAATGTTCCTCAATAGCCATCGCCTTCCACTGCATTCAACCTTCGACCTCCTATGCTTTCTGCTTGTGATGTTCCTCAACAGCAAACACCTCCCACCACATACAACCTTCATCCTCCTATGCTTCCTTCTCATGATGTACTCAACAGCAAATGCACCAACCTCTAACTAAAGTATATGAACAACTTTTTATTGTCTGGATCAAATTCTCAAACAGTGTAAAAAAAACTCTCCAAACACTTTTATTATTGATATTATCTTATGTATCCACTCATTTTTCTCTGGCTCCAGCAAAATATCCACACCACAATGTCCTCATCAGAGGAAGAAGACAAGGTATCACTCATTTTAATTAACAGAAAAACAACAATATACTCGCTTATTCTCACTGCGCTGCTCTCAGGTGGTGAAAGAGAACTGTAGGGTGTGGTGGGGGAAACAAGCTCTTGGAACATCCGTCATATCTATGATCTCGGTGTGTGGGACCATCGTGGCAATACGATACCATACTGCTACTATACTACTACCATACCACTACTGTCCTGGCACAGTACGTATATTATGCCGGTATGTGAAGGACCTTTAAGAGGAAAATGGAAGAATTTTACTAAACTAACCTGGCCACAGGCTGGAAACAGTTTTTGTTGATGATTATGATGATGAGTCCCTGGCTACCAAATGACTAATGATACATTTTTGTCTATGTCGGGAAACAAAACTTAGCTTATTAGATAGGTGTGCTACCAACATACGTATTTTCTAAATTCACGGTTTAAAATATTACTTAAAAAGAAGCTTTGTTAACTTTGCTATTCCAACCCTAGTGCTGGGAGTTGTTATATCTGGGTAGTAATACACGCTTCATTAAATAATTTTAGGCCTTACATGGTATCCAATCAAGGTGAAGTCAGTTCTTCTAATTTGTAAGTATTATTTCAGCCAATTTAGCAATACCTTTAATTCTTGTGAATATTTCTAGGTCTAAATAATTTTGATAAAACTTTGTTTTCAAAATTCACAGCTATGAATGGTTAAAACTTAAGTGGATTTGATATGAAATTTTAATTAATATTATTATTATTTAGCACCGCGTCTTACTTCTCGTTCAGGTTATACACTTTTAATTAATAACATATTAGATCTATCACTTTATGAGTTCATTTTATTATATTTGGAAGAAGGTACAGAAAAGGTGGGTAGAAACATATAAAAGGAACTAACAGCATAAAATGGATTTTACAAAGAAACGAAGAACAAATTTCACACCTTACATTGGTGCCATATTGGAATGAAATTCATACCCTTCCCCACCAAGCCAAATATGTAGTAAAACTACCCTCATTTGAATAAATTGCAACATATTGTTTCTAGAAAAAAAAATGATAAATTTAGATTGTGTATTACAAAGCAAAACACTAACATTGATTATATATAATTTATTATCACACATTAAATTTAACTACCATTACTGAAAATCAAAACCATTTTCTAAATAATATGAGATGTTCAGTCACCAATTACATAAAGTTATTTACCTGCCAATTACAGCCACGGGCATGATCACTCCAGTCTCATTATTAGCCATCATCACAGTTATTAAGCAAGTTAAGGGTCTGATTTGTGCAAGAATTTCTTCTGGACATATACACCCATCAGATGACACAGCTACAACCGAACATTCTGTAAAAAATAAACATCAATAATGGAAATACCTTGACTACTATTTTCATTTATATATTTTCTTTACATTGATCACAATAAGTTTCAGTAGGCTTAAGGTATTTTAGTGATAAAGTAGGGAAAACAAATTCTATTAGGGCTGGTACTTTAAATGATCAATCAAATTGATTAATAAATGTTCAAATACCAATTTCCATTCGATTAAAGTTTTTAAAATTGATCTGGTGTAGCAATGTAAAAATCGGGCTTAAGGTTAACCCTAATAAAAATCAACTATCATGATATTGAGGGTATATGATATTATTGTGAAACTGTTTAGGTTACCCAAGTGAGTGTGTGTTTAGTGCCATTGAATTTATAGCAAATAAACAAAAACAGGCTATTGGTAATCTTAGATTATGTTTTCAGTTGTTTATATAATATGGCAATGACCCCGACATGCTCTCAACAAGCCCAGAACCGAGAATCCGCAATGGGCTTGAGGCCAAAACCTCGAAGCCAGCCGCGACCGCACGTAGCCGTCCATGCAGGATCAAACAAATGAGCGGCAATGCGCAAAACACAAAAGAGTTGAGGAAACTCTGCAAAGTCAGAGAAAAAAAAAATGTTATTGAAATATCAACAGGTATTTAATATAGCCTGAATGCTAGAACCACCAATTGTCAACCTTGGTTGTCTTGGGGTAAAGTGCTTGCCTGAGAACTCAATGTTCGTGGGTCCAAACCCAGTCGTTGTCGACAAATTTTTCTGGAGCAATAAAAATTAATAATACAACTTCCTTCAGAGGGGTAGTAAAACAATCAGTCCCATGCCAATTGTGGAATGTAAAATAACCCTGTAAGGTATATTAAAATACCATTCCCAACAAAATTGGTAGAACCTTTCACTCATAGAAATTCTCGTGTTCTAATATAATTAGTCAGTTCAGAAAGTACACGTTGAATACCCCAAATAAATAAAACAAGATACCATTTAGTTTACTTGTAGATTACTGTAGTATTAATTAATCAATAATTGTTTAATTAGGCCTTGTTGACACCCCTACATTTTTATTATGTGTGTGGTAAGCTATGGGAAATTCATTCAAATATTAAGTCATGTTGAATATAAAAAAAATTAAAAATACTTTTAAAAATAGGTAAACTAAATTGTGACTCCAATGAGATCCACACCAAAGTAAAGAACACACACAAAGCAGTGCTTTTGTGGTACAGTAGCAAAAATCTAGTACCAATAAGTCCTTTCCTCTCCAAGTGCCTTATGGGAAGAATGGTAGCATCATGTTCCACATTTGTCGTGATGATGTGAGGTTTACCCTTCACAAAAGTGTTACAATTTTGTTCCCAGTCTTTAAAATAGTCCAAGGCACCTAATATTGCCATATTGTTAGCCTGTAAAGACATAAAAATTGGCTTATTAAGCACAGTGAAGACAAAACAAAGAATAATGAATAAACATACCTAATCAAACAATATTTTTGCTAGAGCTGTGTTGAGAGTTGTAGAGGTCACAATTGGATAACATTAAAATTCTATGGCTATTGGCTATGTTGGAAAGAAACTAAAAAATTTAAACGTGATTTCGAAAGCTTCCAATATTTTTTTTTTCAAAAAGATTAAAAAATAATTTTTTATTAATTTCATGATACCTAACTGCCATTTTATTTCATTTATATATTATAATTGAGAACACTAAAAAGGTTTTAATTTTTTATGTTTTCTCTCATCCTTAATTTTATGATAAACAATATTTCCCAATAAGCTATTGTAATGCTAGCCAACATATGCTTTTTTTCAGGGATACATAATACCAATGGCGTAAAAAGGGGGAAACGGGTTCCGAACTCCCCTGGGATTTGTTGAACCTCTTCAAAGGGAGGTCCACATAAACATATAAAAACTTAATGTTATATACTTTTATTATAGTTTTAATTGTATGTGATTAACCAAATACTAGTTAATATTTTAATATTTACCTTCAAGATGCCACTTGTAAAACTTTCAATTGTAAAATTAGCTTTGTCAACATTTCAAATGCCTTTATTTCCCTACACACAATATGATATTAGAAAACAAAGGATGTTTCTTGGAATGAACCGAGTCACTGGGATCCAAAAAAAAAAGGAAGCAAACAATTGTTTCTCACCTGTAAGATATTACTTAAGGAATCAACACGAGGAAAGAGCATCTTGAATAAATGTTTGTAGCTTATGTAGGTAGTCTTAATACTCTTTCCCGCCCATTCTTTCAACACACCTACTTACTCTAAAGTCCGCTCACGATAGGTTTTTAGCTGGATGACAGTTCAAAAATCATATGTTTAGGTTTTGGGTTGCCAACACTTGTAAAAGATCACTGTTTTGTTATAAATGTAAAGATCTTTAATTACCTGTTATATATTACATTTAAAATAACGTAAACTTAAGTTTTTTCATACTATCTCATTTTTTTAAATAATTTCTTTTTATCCAACTCGAAACAATATTTTAAACATAATTAAAAGTACTTATTCTTCATTTTGAAACGTTATTGATTTTGTGTAATATTGTGCACACATCAATACCTTTTAATATAGGCATCGTATTTACTTGGAAAAGAGAAAATTCTTGTCTTTTTTTTACATGCAATAAATTATGTTATGATTATTTTATCTTATTTTGAAATATTTAACTGAATAAAATATTTTCATCAACTGCGTGCCTGCATCATTGTGAAAAACTTGTTTATTGACATGTTCTACCACACGGTTTAAATTCGTCAGTCGCCATTTTGAAGTTATGTTTGTTAGAAGTTTTTGTGAAATTAGTGTGAATATTTATTTTTAAGTGGAATAAAACGATAAATAAACTGTGTCCATCATCAAATAAATATATAAATAATATTAGCCTAAATTACTGTGGTTAATTACTATCACATTAATATATTACCATCTGTTTTCATTACAGTCATCCAAAGTGATAGATATCAGCTGTTGGCGTATTGATATATTAGGGACTACTTCTAGTAACATTTCGAGCTGTCATCCAGGTAAACTTAGTTCGTGAATGACTTATAAACATTATTTTGTAACTATGAAAATTTTGAAATCGTACACCAAATTTTAACAGCATTGCTAGTTTATACAAGGTTGTGAAAGATTGTGTTAGGAGAAGGAAATCAGTCATAAAATAGTAGTGTCATGTTGCTCACAGAATATTAGTGTTAATTATATAAGAATATGTCAAATCTTAAAAAATGTAAACTATGTTTAACACTTAGTTAGTAAAAGAACCACCAGCAGAAACTATTCCCTATGAGATGCCAAAATAGGTTTGCTGTGTTTATATTTATTTCCCCGCATTTCACTACCTATTATGTTATACCTATAAGTGGGCTACTAACTATGCTATTATTGTTAGAAAAATAGATTTAGAATCAGAAAAAATGAACCCGCATTTGTGTGGGGGAAGGTAAGAAACTATTAAAAACAAAAAGACCAGTAGACTCAGCCGGTATTCAAACCCTGGTGTTACCATCACTCACAAACCAGACTTAATGACCTTGACTATGTGCTCATTGGCACAGGTTGTAATAATGTCAATGCTGATAATATTAGCAATATTATATTTGCTTATGTGTAAGTTTTAAGATAACAATATTATTATAATACAAGTTTGTTTACAAAAAGGTGTATTATGTTTGAACATATCTATTTTCAATTTATTTGATTGGGCTTATGATTGATATATGGATCATTTCCGTGATTATAATCATTCATTCCTCAAGTTTCTCCTTTCATGTAGCTATTTAATTTTTTAGCATTGCTTTCTTCCATACATATTTTGACTTTCTCATTTAAAGAGATATTATTGTAATCGTGACAAAATTTTACCTCAAGACTATGTTGAGTATTTACATTTAATTTGCCTCCAAACTCGAACAAATTTGATAGATTTTGTTCAAACTTGATAATTAGGTATTTAAAAAATAATAATGTTAGGCCTAGTTCTTAAAATAAGGGTTGTTTATTAAACAGTATTTCTGTGAAATTTGAAAATTTTCAAAAATGGTTCTATGGATTTGGTTTAAAATGAATATTGGGAGTGTAAGCCTATTTGACATAAAAACTAATAATGTAATTTTTGGGAAAAAATTCTCTTAAGATAGTTCATCAACAACTAATTTTTTGAAAATTAATTGTTTCTCTGAAATTCTCTACGATTTTGATTAGCATGTATATCATTGGAGAGTTTTACATTATGAGTAGCACTGTATACTTGTTTTTCAAAGAAAAAATTGTGTATAGGTAGTTTACATATGATTATTATTTTTTTAATTCAAATTATTTCAAAAATGGCTTTAACCGATTTTGTTAAAATTACATATATAGGCAGTGTTTTACATGATATCTAACAAGGGCATAGAAAGACCGGTGGCAGGGAGTCCAGACCCCCTGAAATTTGATGTAGCCCAAAGAGAGGTCCATAAAAAAGTAGCAAAACTTTTATCGGCTAAATGTATAGCACAACATTTACTGCCAAACCCACCATAACAAAATTAACTTTCTACATCCTTGCATAATACCCACAGTAGGCCTACTAAGGAAAGGCCTACAGTCATTGATTTTTAAATAGCTTATAAGGTTTAGGTTAACTAGTTTTAAAAACCAAGACATAAAACATTTCATCTAGGAAATCCTTCTGCAATCGAAGTTAAAATGTGTTGTATTTGTAAACAAGCTATATTTTTTTAGCACCATATCCTACTACTCATTCAGGTTATAAGCTTGTGTACTAATTATGCTAGAGATAAGGAAGGTTATATTTAGAATAAACGTACCTTCATTTGCATGGAGAGTGAGTGGAAAACCATTTTGGGAAAAAAACTCAGTACATCCAATAGAGATTCAAACCTTGATACCCCCATCATCGGCAGTTTAGTCTACTGCGAGAGTAGTGCCTTAGACAATGCGGCCACCAATGCAGGTACCTAACAAGCTAGCTAAGATAGTACAATGTCCATAGTTCCTACCTGATTCTAGAGTAGGCCTAGCCAGAACTAATGTTAGACTAGCTGTTGCCTGTGACTTCCCTCTTCAGCTTTCAGCTTTCTATGTTCAAGGGTTTGGACTGGGTGTTGATGAGTCAGGAATGGCCTCCCATTTTAATACTAAGCTATAGCAAATATATTGTAGTGGGGTGAAAGTTTTATGCAAGTTTTCTTTATATATTTGTAAGCCTACATTCCATCTTTCTACTGGTCAAGGTTATCCACACACCATTGAAGAAAAGTTGTGTAAAGTAGAATTTAGAGGAAATATAGCCACATTTGTGTGAATGAAGATATGGTAAACCATTTAAGAAAAACTATTCTTTGTAACCCTGGCCCAGGATTCAAATACAAAGTTCCTCATTGACGGCAAACCAGACTAGAGAAGCTTCACGTCGAGTCCTCTTGCTCACCAATGCGAGTAATTATTATTTAAAGGTGACCTGGCGGTCTAGGGGTAAGGTGTCAGACTTATGTGCTGGCGGCCGGGGTTCAATCCTCGGTCCCGGCATAGATTTATCTGATTACCAAACCCTTCCTTCATCTCTGACAAGATATCTTGTGAATGTGGGGAATGCCAGGCCTCCACCGTGGTTCGGATTCCACGTTAAACTGTCGGTCCTTCATTTCATATCACAATCACCCTACCATTACACATTTGCGTAAGTGTGTATAACCCAAACGGGTAGTAAGACGCGGTGCTAATAATATTATTTAAATTTACACTATTGGCTTTATTTTAGAACATATTACACAAAGAGCGCAGAATTCTTGAAAGATTATTTTTGTCATATGTTATAGTAAAAAAAATATTTCTTATTATCAATGCAGAACACACATCAAGAATAGCAAGTTTTGAATAGTAACAAAATTACAATTATTACAAGAAAATTTCATATTTTAAAACTAAAACTAAATTTTACATAAATTATATGAAAACATATGGTGGAGGCCTACCTATTGTTCCCTTGATTACAAATGGGAGCCATACAACTATTATATTCCAATAGCATCAGATAGGCCTAAGAGGCTAAACTAAGCACCCATATTTTGGTGCACAGTAATTAATATTTTTAAATTATAGCTAGCTTATCCAAACCTTTCATGCACCAATAAATACAATATAAATTTTGATTAAATTGTAATAAGTAGAGGTACAAAGACCTATTGTTAAATTAACTATTTATATTTCTTCACATATTATTTTATAAAGAAGGAATGGAATAGGAGGAACATAATATGTATCAAATAGGACCACTAATCAAAGTGGCCTGTTCGCCAAACAATATTTTAGTGCAAGATATTTCGGGATCCTATATTTCAAGAAAAAACCTGTTTATACATGGAAGGTTAGGTTTTGCTGGGTTGGGATGGATTTAATCAAAACAATTCTCAACCTATACATATTAAACTACTTTTGGTGTCATGTTATCCCAATTACAGTGATTTAAAATTTGTAAGCTCTTACTGTAATTTAAGTGAGTTCTGATTTTAATTTTATAATCATGTACACTTTTTTAACTAAATTAATTCTGACACTCTTTTAAACTTAGTATTCTTATTGTGTGTATTGATTTTAAAACTTATTTTATTTATCAAACCAGAAAAGAAAACAGGTCAATAATCACGCCCTCTTTGTGTACTATTCCATAATTTAAATTTAGTGTTAGCTCCAAAAGTGAAAATTGGAATATAAATAGTAAAAGGAAAGTTATTCTATATTATTATTTTTATTATTATAGGCACCTCTGTTCCACCAGATGTAAATATTATGTCATCTAAATTTGCGCCAATCATTTTTGACAGATGCATTCTTGAATAAGTAATACTTTTCAATGCAATTTCTGCAACTGGGTATTTAGAACTAGGGTTCCCCCACTCATTTTTAAGCGAATTAATTATTTTAAGAGCAACAGAAGGAGCAATAGGAGTTGTGGCATTGTAGTCAAGATACATCTTAAATTTTTAAAGGAAAAACACAATATAAATATAATAAACACNACGTTTATGTGGTTGTGGAAAAGTTCAGTCCGCTATAAACACTTATGAAAATTTGAAATAATGATAACATAACACTATACAAGAAATGAGCAACGTGACCAACCTTGGTTTCTAAAATCCCACTAGGCTTATCGATTTTGTCACCATCCATCTAGATTTCCCAAGTTTTTAATATTGGTGTTTGAATAATGGACAAAATTATTATCTAACAAATTCATATGAATAGTAATAATATATTAAAATTAATTACTGTCCTATATTTATAGATTCAAGCCACATGATAAATACTGTTAATAATGTATTAAAAGTACATGTTTAAAACTTTAAGATAGATAGCTTAAGTTGTATTCTAACCTAAGTTTTGGACGAGATTTTAATAATAATACGTTTTATTTCAAATTTGCCTGGTAAGTTATTTAAATGTTAGGACTTATAGAATTATTGATAGTTTACTTGAATTCAGTTAATTCTGAAAGAAGAGTTTTAAGATAAATTAGCTATAGCATTTATAATATTATGCATAACTGTTCATTAACATTCCATTCATTAAGCCATTAACATCCAATCACAAATGCATACAGTAATACTTGCTAGCTGCAAACTAAATTTTTATTATAAGATTGGTAATTAGTTTTACCAATGCAGTGTTGTTAAATTTCTTAAGTTTTATTTTGCCTTGGGCACACCTTAATAGGATCAGTAGAGCTAAAGTTTATATTTTTTTTGTTTTTTAAGTGTACGTATATATTTTGCTACCCTATAGCCATAGACATCTAATATAACTGGATAGACATCTGTGGGCTGAAATTTCTGAGCTGTTGTCTTCATACCATTGTGTAAAAGAGAAGAAAACTTTTAGTATCTCTTTCTCTCCTACACTCATACAAGGCAATGTGGCATTTTGACATCGTTCATTAATTTGATTGAATATATTAGATATAACAATGTGTGATTAGTTAAATTAAATAAATGTGTCAAAGCTTTGAAGAGCATAGCAAAGTTCAAAACTGGTAAGTTTTTTCTTTAAATAAGTTGATGTAATGTATACGTTGATATTTGAAGGAAGCTCGTTTGAAAAGCTTAATCTCGTACCAAAATTCTACTCTATAGTAGTGTTTAGGTAGGATAAAAGACCTTCTAGAAGGTAATTTCTACTTCCGTTCTAAATGGAAATTTATCCTATCAAAATACTAATATATGATAGTATTCTGGTACAAAATAAAGCTTACAGATTGGGATTTCTACTAAAATAAGGTTTTTGTAGATATCGTACTTCCTACACGCCTATAATCTAAATTATCGTTTGAAAGTAATGAATCCTCACTTCTCCTATCAAGTAGAAGAAATGACAGTTAAAAATTATAACATGAAGTTTTGGGAAGGATTAGACATAAGAGAAATATACAAGTATAACAAATAAGTTTATTTAAATGTAAACAAGATAAATAGAATTACAAGAATTTTAAATTGATATTAGATCAAATAGTCCATTGTTATTAAAGATAACTTTGTTTGGTTATCATAGTCGTATACTTTCCGATAGGTAGGAAAGGACTATTCATGAATAATAATGAATGGAAACTAGGGCTATCGAATCCTAATTTTATAGAGTTACTATGATGATAGTTATATAAACTAGCTAGCTCTAGTTAGCTCCGTAGAGAGTTACGAAAACCTAAGAATAATCTCCTTGAAGAGTAACTAGCATATTACAAATAGTAAATGGCGAGCCATCAGGAATCTATGCGGTTAAAATTACTGTGGCTGGTCAATTCCTAATAAGTACTGCTTAGACATTCAGTAATATATTGATATTTCCACCCTAAATTAAGCACACAATAAATAATACAAACAATATTTGTTTTACTTATTACAAACGGCGACTGAAGGGGCCTGTCTGATGGACATAGTTAAAGAGTTGTTACGAATCTAAACCAGATTCTAACTTAGAAAGACTTAAAGTCCCAGATGAGGCTTCATCTACGACGAGGTGGAGAGACCAACGCCTGACACATCGCAGTCACCAGTAGTTTCTTCAGCGATATAGAACTAGGTCCTAGTTCTTCCTCCGTAGAATTGGTTAAATAGAAAATGTGATTTAAAAAATAATCGGAATGGAATTCTCTGATGCTCCCTGAAGGGAAGCATGAGAGCAAGTTCAAACACGTACCGACCAATTGTTCATACCATGTGGTTCGCAAATAAAAGATGGCTGGTCGCGTTTCGCGAAGTTCCGGAACAGAGAAAACATATTATTAGTAATAGTGAGGGGAAAAATTATTTGGGAAACCGAATAAGGTTTTTTAGAGTTACGTGCGGAGACACTACTCTATGGGGGGCTGGGTGAGAGCCTCCCAAACCAATGTTGACACATCTCGCTTATCCGAGCAAGGCTTTGGGACGTCGATGGCACCAACCAGGGTCGATGACGTAGTTCCCAAGCCCCTGGATAAGAGGATTGGTGGCACCGGAAAGTCTGTCGTAGAAAGACTGCTCCAGTTTCCGGGAGTCGTCCTTGATGGTAGGCATATCCAGGTCACGATGAAGAATCTCATTCTAGACATACCAAGGTGCGCCCACAATGATCCTCAGACCCACGATCTGGAACGCCTATATCCTCCTCATATACGTGTTCTTGAGGTGGCCCCAAGCGGGACACGCATAGTCGAGGATCGGTCTGAGCAACTTCTTGTACAGCGTCAGACCGTTTCTTGTACACAGGGCGCTACGCCTGTTAAGCAGTGGGCCTAGAATTCCCAGCCTTTGCCTCGCCTTGTTGAGTCTCTCGTTACAGTGTCATTTCCAGGTCAGTTTGGTGTCCAGCTTAAGTCCCAGGCACTGATGTGCTCTTTTCCACGTTAATACCTGTCCTCCAGTTGTTCAGCCACCTCTCCAACTGCGTCAGGTGCGTCTGGAGTCGCCTCTTCACCAGCTTCCCTCACCACGACTCCGCTACTAGAGCCGTGTCATCCACATACAGTGCCAACTTGATGTCTGGGGATTTTGGAATGTCGTTCACATACAGACTGAAGAGCACCGGGCCCACGATGGAACCCTGCGGCACTCCATCCCGGATGCTTCTGACTTGGGAGGTGGCGTTCCCAAAGGTAGTGTCAGAACTGACGAGCTCGGGGATGCTATGCATCTGGACATCTAAGGGTTTAAGGGGGTTAAGTTGCGAAATTGCACTGAATGACCACTAACGCTCTTTGATGGTGTGGCACCCAGAGAAAAACGTATCTGCCATTTCCTTGAAGCAGGGCCTGCTGGTGAGATGTCGTTTTGCTAATGGTACCGGCATAGTCAGCTGGTGCAGTTTTCCTGAAGTTTGGGAGTTTCCCGGCAACATAAATTCACGGTGAGTTAATACCTGCTACACCCTATTAGAATATATATTAGATCTTGTATTAATCGTGTTGATTATATTTATGGTATTTTTATTGTACATTTAAACAGCCGGTTTAACATGCTACAGTAAGACTTCTACACAAAGTATGCCATTCAAACAAATGTAGTACAGTTTTTAGCTCATTTTTCTCATAATAGTTATCAAACTTTCAGCATAATATGGTTTCTGAAAGCACTATACAAAATATGAGCCAACTTTAAAAATAAATAAATGGTTATATAATAATACTTTCTACAAGCCTATGACCTAAGTGATCGTTTGAACGTATGGCAACTATACAAAGTTTGTCATTCAAACAAATGTAATCACGTTTTAAGATACCTTATTAATTATATTTATCGAACTTGTAATATAATATAGTTTCTGAAACCAATATACAGGCTAATAGCCAATTTCAAATATAAGTGTAGTCGTGACAGACTGTAAACAAATATATATATATATATGATTAAATTATTATATTTTTCAGAGTTTAAATAAATATGAAAATACCATTATTATTATTATTAGATAAAAAACTTTTTCCCGATTAAAATATCGATAACGATACTTTCTGTTATTGATACTTTTCTTTCATTACTAGTACAGTATTGATATTTTTCTTCCAATACTTTTAAAAAGTGCATTTATTATTATTTAGCACCACGTCTTACTACCCATTTGGGTTATACGCTTTAAGTACTAATTACGATAATGGATTTGGAATTGGGAAGGTTGCATTAGAGGAAGTGAACCCGCATTTGCGTGGAGGTAGAGTGGAAAACCATTTAGCTCAACACAACTAGCGCGTTAGCCAACTACGCCATCGAGGCGGGTTTTAATGAGTACAGTTTCAATAATTTTCTTTCGATACAACATCCCAATTTAGGAGTAAACACCTACGTGGGGTATTGAACTAATATTTGTGACGTTTTATTTGAGATGTATTTCTTTTCTTCAGTTGCATCCAATTGATATGTTTAGCATCTCTTTATAAAATATAGTGTGGTTATTTGTATGATACTTAAAAAACTATTAGAACTGGGTTAAGTGAACCAGTTTAATAATACTAAAAAAATAAAAAATAAATGAAAAAGAATTAATTTAAGATTAAAATAATTAAATTGATCCAAATCTCGTTGTTGTCAAGTGAATACTGCGGAAAATCGCACTTTTATTAATTTCAGGTTCAATTGTACCTGTAGGTATTCATACGTCAAATCGCGTGATTTGCAACATTCACAGTTGATAGATGCTATCAATGCCTATAAAATGACACTAATAATATAGTAACAAAAATTTTCAATTTTTACAGTAAACATTTCTTTTCTCTCTAAATGTATCTTTCTACAAAAAACGTTAGTAGACAAGATTGTTTTGTTTGTTTACTGAAATTAATAGTGCTAACTTAAAAAACAAAAGCTAGCATCCAGGATAAGTAAACCAGTATAACCTACACAATAACTAACTTAATTAACACTAGTCTACACCACACACTAAACTCACAAAACTTAACCAGGTTGTGAATCAGCATGAACCAGTTCACAACACACAACACTCGATTGTTTATCTTGTTTACATAATAAATATTGAAAAATAAATAAACCTGTATAAACACTTTGAGGGATTATTTATTGGATTAGTCTTTACAAATGGTAGGGAGATATTAGGTATTTCGATATTAACACTTGTCACCAGTAACTCTCAAAATTAATTATTATTATTATTATTATTATTAGCACCGCGTCTTACTACCCGTTCGGGTTATACGCACTTACGCTAATGTGTAATGGTAGGGTGATTGTGAGATGAAATGAAGGACCTACAGTTTAACGTGGAATCCGAACCACGGTGGAGGCCTGGCATTCCCCACATTAACAAGATGTCTTGTCAGAGGTGAAGGAAGGGTTTGGTAATCAGATAAATTTTTGCCGGGACAGAGGATTGAACCCCGGCTGCCAGCATAGAAGTGACACCTTACCCCTAGACCGCCAGGTCACCAAAATTAATTATTGAACCATTAACCAGTCTGTTTCCTTAACCTCGATCAAATCTAGTCCGCAAGCGAGCGGTATCTCTAATAGTAGGTGTGAATACATATGTGTGAGCTACAAGACATGATAAAGTATGGCCATATGCTAACAACTCTAATTTGGATCTTCTTAAAGAGTTTTGAAAAAAAAGGGGTGGGGGGGGGGAGTGGCCTTGCGAAATAAACAAAATGGCGACCATTATTTTGATTTAAAAAATGCTTAAAGGTTTGTTTTTCTAATGTAGCTCAAAAATTAAAAGTTCTAGAGGAAAACTTTTTGGGTAAAATACTCTGTGCGTACTATTGTCTAAAACTTTGCTTCCCATTATATTCTTAATATATCTAATGGTTTAAGAGAAAATTGCATCACAATGTGATAGTTTCTTAGGGATTACCATTACAGCCGCCTGTTAGTAGATGGGAACTTATTGTATGCAGCAATGTAACTCAAAAACAGACATTTATTCATTTCAAAATCTTAAGTAATAACATTAAACTATTATTTGTGTAATTATTTACATACCATCAGTATATAATTATAGACCAGTTATAAGACCACTTTTGATGTCTTGAGCAACGAATATCCACTGGATTTTGAAACTCACCGCAGCTAAGAAGCAGCACCGGGAACAGATAGCGGCAATTGCCAACACCTTGACAAAGATTACCGATATCAGCGGAACAAGCGTTTCGCTCATCGACGTAGACTTAGAAGGCAGCAATACGGACATCCATTCTGGAAAGACGGTCTCGGGTCCAATCAGCCCCTCCACCTCGGAATCTGAGCCCAGTCCACTCGCAGAGGGTCAGAGAATCACCAAATCGTTAGAATCGGAATTGAGTCCGAGTACCGAGGATTTGATGCCCAAGACTTTGCCATAGTCTCCCAGATTCATAATGCAAAGCGAGTCAGCAGTGACTCCGAGTAGAGTCCGATCACTTAAACCACCAATAAAAAAAACAAGTTTATTGGCGTCGCAGCACCGAGTCCAACACAAAGTACATGTCCAGAGAGGAGTACCAACAAGTGCTGGCGCTCCTTCAGGAGATTTAACAAAGGCTGAACTCAAAACAGGGATACTTTAGACAACTAGAGGCAAGAGTTGACCAGCTATCTCAACCTCAGTCTGTTCATCAGCCAGCAGCGCCACCAGTTTAGCCACAGGACCAACAATAGCTGGGAGCAAGGTTAGGACCACTTATTGTCCCAACGCGGGAAGCATGGGCTTCTGTTCTCTCAGCAGAGACCCAACTGCTAGACGTTGAAGAAGCCTCAGCCCTGTGGAGGACGTTGGTGCTTAAGGTGCGGCAGAAGGAAGCGCAAGTGTTTTTACAGTTTTATAAAATTGATTTTTTTTGGCCAAAATAAATCAAATATTTCTCCAATAGAAACATAGAGCTTAGTTTTCTGCACATGCTAATACCAACAGATCTGGAATATTTGTCAGGAGTGTCCTGGAGTTTTGTCAAAACTTTTTAAATAAAGAGAAAAGGTTTTGACAAAATTAAGGCCAAGGCGGCAGAGCTCTCATCAGGACAGAACAAACACAAAGCCAGCTGACTCCTTACGATCGCGTCGAGATATCCGGACCGACCCAGGAACACAACAGATTCTGACACAAATAATCAACGTCGTCTACATTGCCCTCACAAAGGGCTGGACGACAGACATCGCAGCAGCAGGGAGACGCTGGAGCAACTATATACCCTCCGGAGCTTGCGCCAACTATCATCCCTCCACTGGTGTACGGAAGACAATACCACAATGGTGAAGGTGGTAGGCCCCTGGGCACAGCCGCAAGCAGTCAGGAAATTAATGGAGAAGAAGCCTCATTTGATCTATTTAGTTTTGCTTGTACCACATGTATTTTACTAAATAAAGAATTGACTTCGGCCAGGTTCTCTTCCCGTAGCGGCTGCCACTCGGCTTTCCCTATAGATTCCACGCGACCATGCTCATACTCATAACCATTGGGTACATAAGTGGGGTCAGGAGGGAAGATCGGGACAGTCAGCGGTGGGAGGAGACCTCAAAATTGGGATATAATTTTCTCTTAAACTATTAGATTTATCAAGAAATTAACTAGGGACAAAGTTGCAGGCAATATTATTAACAACATTTTTTACTCGAAATGTTTTCCTCCGAAGCTTTTCATTTTTGAGTTACATTAGAAAAACTAATTTTTAAGCTTTTTTTCATAAAAAAAAGGGCCACTATTTGTGGGGGGTTTTCGTGAGGCCACTTTGGCCACACCTCA
>CABFOV010004019.1:29261-57543 GCA_902141375.1 Timema poppense | reverse complement strand
TGAATTCCTCACAGTAATTGATGTATCACATGCATCCTTTGTTACCAAGTTAGTGCAGTGCGCCCCACAGTGAACAAACACGGCTATAGGCTGTCTATCCTTTATTATAGACTGTACTCCTTTGTTGATCCCACTCATATTTGGAGCACCATCATAGGTTTGTCAATGCAAGTTCGAAAGAGGTAGTTGAACTCTGGTCATTATATCAAAAAGAATGGCTGCAATCGACTCCCCAGTTGTTTTACTAGCACTGTATAGCCCCAAAAAACTTTCATGAGGCTCTAAGTTTTCATCAACCCAACGCACACATATACTAAGCTGTTCAGTCCCAGTAATATCACGTGTACCATCACAAATCAAAGAAAACAAATTCAATTTGGAAGATTGAATTTCAGCACAAATATTTCTCACAATTTCATTACCCATTATTTCCAAAATCTCATTTTGAATTTTTCCATTTGTGTATACCTCTCGTTCCTTATTCAACCAATTTGCAAGATAGTAATCATCCTCGGAACGAAACAAAAGGTTTTACACATATCATAGCATTTCCTCTCAAAAATATTTACTTGGTTGTTTGAAGCATGCCATGAAGTATCCAGTCTTTAATTTTACTTTTCCCTATAACTATTTCAGGGATATCTTGGAGTGTTGGTGGTAGTAGATTAAACAATTTGGGGACGGTACATCTCAGTTCCTATTTACCATAATATTAGATAATTTGCCAATTGTATACATTTCTTTGTTAGAAATTGAGCTGGTGTTAATAGAATGGGTTTTTATTTGCTTGTATTTATTGGAATGGTAGTATCTTATAAATAAGCTGTATTCATATAATTGGTTAAGAAGTAGAATATTATGTTGAATGTATGTCTGTTAACATTTTTTGTACCAAATATAATTTTCAGGATTTTTTCTTGCAATTGTGAAATTTTGATTGTGAAACATTCTGTAACTCCTCCCCAGATGGATATGCCATATGATATTATTGACTAAACTAATGATTTATATATTATTTATATCATTTTGATATCCAAGTACATTCTAAAAGGGTAAAAAAATATGTCAATCCAAGGCTGGATACACTTTGCTTTATCAAACAAAACATATATTCAAATATAGAAGCAAACATATGATCCTTTTACACTCATTGAGTCAGTGACAAGGTTTTAGTTGTGTGACGTGGGCACGGCGCGTGGCTAGACCAGTGACAGGATCTATTAACCGGACCGTTACAGGGGTGAGAAACCTTAATATAATCATCGGAACTGACCACCGGTAGTCTAACTTCACTGTTCTGCCATCAATGGCTCTACTATAATTATTCAAGTCATACATGACTTTATCTCCGACTTTGTATGATACCGGATATCTTCCTACATTGTATACACGTGCTACCTTATCCCATGCCTTCTTTAGCCTCCCTTAACTCGGCCTCAATGCATTTATTGGACTGCTCATCTAAGCTGCCGGTAATATTTCCCACCTCAGATTGATTGGAGAGAGCAAGAAATGGCCTAACATCAAGGAAGAAGGAGTTTTCTTGTGGCTGTCATGTTCAGTGCTATTGAACACTATTTGCAACGGTGTTAGCTTCTTATCTCAGTCCTTATAGTGGACATGGTGAAAGGCAATTAATATTTTCTTGAGGTTCCCTCTCCACTTGTGAAGACTGTGGATTTCAAGGGGTGGTGGTAGCACGCTTTACACCATTATTAAAACACTTATCCTTAACTATTTTGGATGTAAACTGGCCTGCGTTGTCATACACTATAATATAAGGGAACCCAAAGTTTAGAAACACAGTAGCGTTAACTTTCAAGGTGGATATTTTAAGTTCTGTACTTTTATCAGCTCTACTCCATTCAACTTTATAGTTTTACTAGGCCTTATCCACTTTCTTCTTAATACCATCCCCTCACACTTTGTGATCCTAAATTTCATTCCACACTATTTCACTTCCTCATCACTTCCTATTTCTATTCTTGTACGTTCTCTTCCATTTATCTACTACCATAAAGTCGTCAGCAATGATCATGGCTTCTTTTCTTCCTCCTATTGTTTTCATGGACTTTTCAATTCACCACCATTTCCTGTACAATACAAATAGTAATGGTGAGAGGGTACTACCTTGGTCTAGTAAATTTTTTATTTGAAGCCACTCCAACCTACTATTATCCGTCTTAATACAACTGTTATCCTTTTATATCCACTATCATTAAAACTTCCCTCCACAGCTCGACCTCCTCCATCGCTTTCCAAACTTTATTTCTATCCGTGCAATCATATTCCTTCTTCACATCCATAAATACCACTACCAAGTCCTTCTCAAATTCTTACCTGCTTTCCATCGCCCGTCGTATGGCTAATATAAAATCTATTATAGACTTCTATTCCCTAAGTACGTGCTGTTCCTCTCTCCACTTTCCTTTCTTTTCATTTCTTATTCTCTTTTCCAGTATTTTCTAATATATGTTTGTACAGTGGCACATAATCCATATACCCTGTATTTTTTAACCCTCTTCCCTCTCCTGTCTTTAAAATAATTACTATAAATACCCTTTTCTTGTTTTCCAATACCTTGTTTTGATTTAAAATCATTCTCAGAACGCTCTTTAACGATTGTATATATGCTTCACCTATAGCTCTTATTATTTCCACAACTAGTTCATCAACATCCGGTGCTTTTCCTCATATCAGCCTATTTAATGTGTTTTGGAACTCTTTCCATGTGGGCCCCCATTCCTCCTCTTCTACTATTTCTTCCTGCTCCTTAGATTCACTCTCCTCCCTTTCTTCATCCTATCCTCATACTATCGCTATTCATAGTTCCTGTTCTTCCTCTCCTGTCTCCATTACACATCCTTCTTCATCCAAAATTATAACTTCTTGACTTTTCCTCATACTCTGGTTTCTTACTTGGCTATATAACACCTTCATATTTCCTTCCACGTCCCATTCTATTATATATATTTAATTTTTGCTTCCAATCCCTGCTGGCATCTCACATCACTCACTTTACTCTTTTTTCTTCTTCCTATATTCGTCCACTGTTTCCTAATTCCTATTCTTAAATTCGTTATGAATGCGTTATTCTTCTCCTGAACTGTTTCCTTCACCCTGTCATTCCACCAGGGTGTCTATTACACTTCCTCTTATCCCTTGTTCTCCCACAATCCTCCTTAGTAGCTCCAACCAAACTGTTCTTAAACCTTTTCCATTCCACCTTTACACATTGCAGCTTATCCTTGGGTATTAATCTTATTTCCTTTCATAGCTACAGCTTTATTTCCTCTTCAATTTTCATCCTCCACGTCCTTATTCTTATTTATCTTCTTACTACATTAATCCTATATTCCCAGCCATTTATGTCCGCCACCAAGAGCCTGTGATCATTATCTATGGTCACACTTGGTATTACCTTGATGTTAACGGTCTAACTTCTTATTTCTTCATTTATGAGGAAGTAGTCACTGACCTTTGCTCTTAATACCAACTGTATCTAGTGATATTATTGCTTTCTATTTCATTCTTCGGCCTAACTATACAAAATCTAACATATTAGCTGAAATTTTGATGTACTAGCAGATTCATAGCAATGACAGCTATAGATCACTACAATTATTTTGTTGTTGTTGCGAGTATGGTCATTTATAATCTCTTTAATGGATTAAAGGTGTAGGTATACTTCATTCACGGGAGGAGTTTACCTCTGAAAGGTCTTTTTTCTTACCAATATCCTACTATATAATAGATTTCTGGTAGGGAAAACAGTCCTTTCCCAGGTAAACTCCTACCGTGAACGAACAAACTGGTGGTCTAGGGGTAAGGTGTCGGACTTCTGTGCTGGGGTTCGGGGTTCAATCCTCGGTCCCGGTAAAGATTTATCTGATTACCAAACCCTTCCTTCACCTCTGACAAGACATCTTGTGAATGTGGGGAATGCCAGGCCACCACCGTGGTTCGGATTCCACGTTAAACTGTAGCTCCTCCATTTCATCTCACAATCACCCTACCATTACACATTAGCGTAAGTGCGTATAACCCACATAGTAAGACGCGTTGCTAATAATAATAATAATAATAATAATAATAATAATAATAATAATAATAATACAAGATGTATTTACAACATACTATTTAATACATTTTCTTTTACTAAATTAAGGGTTGTTCATATAATAATATTAGGGTTAAATGATTCAAGGTGCTTTATGGAACTAACAATAAATGAACAGATATTGTTAGTCATTCATGGTAACAATATATACTTTCAGCTACCCGTCATGCTCTGGAAGGCGAGCTCCAGGTCTAGCGGCAGATATGCATTTTAACGACAAGGTGATAGCATTCATTGGCCCTGCGTGTGCTTTTGCACTGGAGCCCGTGGCCAGACTGGCTGCTTATTGGAACCGGCCTATCATCACTGGTATGGGGGACCAGGTAACTATACTGTACATTAGTTACTGATGCATTGCCTATTGATATAATTTGAGAATAGGTTACTCTCCTTTAGTTAGTTATACACTCGCTGATTGGATAACAGGAGTCCATCATTTGTTTATTGATATATTGCATACTATATCCAATTGTATTTTAAGTACGTAGCTTATATCTAGTTCAGTCATTGGTACATCTAATGCAAATTCTCATGGTATTCTAGATAACTCTAGTTAAAAGATTGACTGAGTGTATGTTAAGTTCTATTGGATTCCAGATAACTCAACCAATGGTACATGGCATGGGAAATCTGATTGGATTTTAAGTAGATTTATAAGGCCATTTGATAATATAGGTTTTGTTTCAAAATTTTAACAAATGCGTAGTTATAACTAAAATAATGTCTACACGATTTGAAATTATACAACTTATGAATTATTATAAGGGTTTAAAGGTGATATTTTATGATTTTTGCATGCCATTGTTAATGTACAGTTTTTATTCTATGGGGCTGAAATTTGGTATGAATATACATTAATCTGAGGTGTAAAAAATAAAATATTTAAAACACGTTAAAGAACATCATTTTTAATGTGTAAGCAGTTTAAAACTGGTAACATTTCATAATTTTAATAATATATAAATACTGTTATTTTTATACCCCTATAATTTGATTTTACCTCATTTTGTATTGCACAATGTAGTTATTTAGAACTATATCCTAGCACACAATTGGTCATTGCAAGTATAGAAATGAAAGGTCTATTTAATTATATTTTTTGTTTCAATTATAATTATACTATAGCCTACAACACAGACTGGCAGAACACAATATTCTAAAAGTAGAGTCGGATTACACAAACTATTGGTACAATCAAATAAAACACTTGCTGGATAAAGCTGATTGAGTGTCTCTGTTCCCTGCTATCATTTCCAAGCAATCAAACGTGAGGTGTTTTCTTGTCTTTTTACTTTGTTTCGACACCTTAAAGAGAGAATTACTGTGATTGTCCGAAAAATAAAACCTAAGATTAAGTTAAGTTTTGGTGTTTCATAACGCCTGAAACTCATAATGCTACTCCAATATTTTTTTGGCATTTGATATCTAACTATAAAATTAAAGGATTAAAGAATTAAAATAGAAAAAATCAATTTTCTCAAAATACACTTTAACAATTTTGATTAAATTTTATATCTAAACAATGTTTAGCATTAAAAATAAAATGAATATTTAGATTTCTCCACTAGAATGAATTTAAGATTCCTATTCATAGGCATAGATGTCCAATTTTGATCAAATCTCCGCAACTATTGGAGATACCATATAACTGATAGTTGTAAAGATGTGGTACTATAAAATATAAATAAATTTTTTAATATATATTTATAGAATCAAAAGTATCTCAGTTATAAGCCATTATATGCATTATTTCCATTCAATTATTAGAAAATGATATTGGTTGTTATGTCCTTTGGGGTGCAAATGTTCCTTTTAAGCTAGTTTAAGCTCTAAGTATTTCACACGGTCCTCAGACCAACCACTTACTTTGTGGAGGAAAGAAGAAGCTGCTTCAATCATGTAAGTGCATGCATCCTCAATCTGCGATTTTAATGTGTCAGGACTTAGAGTGACCATACACTTACTGTGAAAGTAAGGGGTGATTGTTTCATCTCCCTCCCCTCCAACACGATAGTATTCTACACAGGCAGATGTATACCATTTAAGATTACCAATTACATTAAGATGTTGGATAAGCGTTGCTTCCAACTTCCTTTTAATTTCGTTAATAAAGACTAAAATTAGCGAGTCTTTCGAGGGAGCGATCTTGATGATTTTGTCTATACCATTCAAAGCTTCTGAAAAACTCCAGGCGTCGTAATCTTCATCATTATCGAGATTCTCAATAGATTCCTGCTCTCTTGACTTAGAAATGTTGGCAGCATTCCCCAGTGAAGTTGCTCCTGTTGCAGTGCAGCTCTTTAGCTTGTGTTGTAATAGATTATCCTGCCGTGAAAATATTTGACTGCATTTATCACACTCGAATGACTTCATCTCCCTACTATATGAGGAAACATGTCGCTATAAGTTGTCACGTCGAGTAAAAACTTGTCCACACTCATCACACTTTTTAAGTCCACTCCCGTGTTGTAAACGCATATGACGTGCTAGGTTGGTAAGCTTGGTAAAAGATTTTGAACAGTTCTTACATAGGACGATCATTTTATCCAAGCGTGTTCTATGAGAATAAATAGATACAATCTTAATGATAGTTGACTTGACAATTACACTATCGCTTCTCTAGACGCGGAAGGCCAATTTAACACAAGAAAATGCTAGGGTTTGACGAAATCTTTCACACAGCACGTAAAACGATAAAGCCCCTATATCGAATTATAAACAATATTTGTCTGTGAGTAACAAGACATGTGTGTGAACAATTATTTCACCTCGAAATGTACACCTAGAAATAAAATCAATAGATATGGTAAATAGTGTACAGGCAACACATGCGTTACTGTCTCAATTCTTCAATATATCACTATTTACGAGTAAATTATTATGATATGTCAAACTTATATTCAATTCTTAATAACTTTCATTCTGTGTCATCTAGTGAGGGAAATTGGTACTTATAATTTCTCAATGTTTTGTGTTAGCCCGTACATATAAATATTAAACAAAATTGTATCTTTCATTTACTCATACAATAATTTAATTACACTATTGGGGATAGGATAAGGAAAGTTATATTTAAAAAAAAATCTAGAGCATTTGCCTCTTATTATAGTAACATCCCTGGCGAGGACTATAGAATATATAACAAGCTACTGTTGATTTTAAAAATTAAACTTTTTATATATTGTAGTAAATAAACTACACTTAGATTAGTTTATTTTAGATAAATAAGTAACTGTATTATTTATATTGTAAAAGAGTTCCGGCGATACCAAGGAAGTCATTTGGGATCAAATAGCTAGGCCCATTTTTAAAAATATTGAATTTAAAAATTAGTCACCAGCTAGCTAGCTATACGAGTTGTTTTCCCCTTAGAACAAATATAGTATTTATTGTCAAATCAAACAGTCCCCCCTTAAAAAAAAATTGTTTGTCGTACAGCTAAGATATATTTAAAATTAGTATATTTGTAATAAATAGAAAAGGGCTGATTAAAATAATTTCATTGTGCACTGTTTACTTATTATATATCAATGGCGGAATAACGGGACACCCACTTTCTCATTGCAGCGTCTATATCGATATCCGAATCACTATCATCAGTTGGAGTATTTGTAGTTAATATTTATGGATATAAAACAATAAAGAATATAAAACATCAAAATCATAAAAGGTTTTGGCAAAAAAAAAATAAAAAAAAAATGCTACCAACTTAGAAAATCACATACCCACTATGGAATCACCCCCCTTGATATGGGTCTGACGACACACACAGGTCTATTGGGGCAGCTCCCTATAGTAGGAATGGGGCGGGGTGTTTTGTGAATGGTCCAATAGCTTGGTTGTGGTTGGAGGATAGTGTCCTGGTTGTCTACCTGTTGCGGAGGGCGTCTTGGGGAATTGTTTCTGGCAAATGTGCGTAATCTGATGCTGAAGGGGGTGTTCGGTGCTGTTGGTGATGAGGGGGGAGGGGGGTGGGGGGGAGGTGCGGCGTCACAAGAGGTGGCGTACATAGGAGTACTGTGATGGAGGGTCGGATATGCTGTAATCTCACTGCTGGTGAGCTGGCCCGTTGCTAATTAGAGATGAGTCCTGTGCCACCGGCGGGGGGCTGAAGAGCAGAATGCTCTTAGGGTTGTCCCTTGAGGCGTGGAGCAAATCCCCCGTTGTGTATCTGCATTCTGACATCAATAATGAATATTTTAAAACAAGAGGACGAATCCCCTCTAGATCAATATCTGAAGCGCATTTTTTATCACAATACTTTATTTACCTTAGTGATGGATGCGTTTTATAAATATTATCAATACCTATAAGATAACACTAATATTATTATTCTCTAAGAAATATGTTTATATTTATATAAGATATTCCTATGGTGTATTAACGCATAGTTTACCATACCAAGAGTCAAACATAGATTCTCTCATCTAAACGTTAAAATAGAATAGAAATGAAAGGTGCACGCTATACCAATATAACTCACGTTAAACAGGGTATATTATTTCATTTATATTGGAGATTTTTTCTACAGACCTATAATTTACTAACTCTTTAATAATTGTAATATTTTTAAAGTGGCATACAGCTGCTGTGCTTAGGTTAAATACACTAGAGTCGCGACTATCCGGCCTAAAGTTGTGGCATTCTGGGCCGGATAATACGGAATATGAGTGTAAATAATTTACAGCATGGGTTTGCCTCATGTAATCTACACCTCCCTTTGACACAGCTTCTGTTTCCCGCCACATCAGAACAGTGCTGCTATCTACACCTCCCTTGACACAGCTTCTGTTTCTAGCCACATATAAACAGTTCTGATATATACAATTACCAATTGTACTGTATTATAGGCTAACTGCATGCCTAGCAGTTATGCCTTGCTGTCTCCAATGTAACATCGATTTCTTTATTAATTACTAGCAGATATGGAATGGCTGGTTTATTTTAAAACTAACTTGTTAAACACCGTGAACTGGGCCGAATATTACAGAAAGCCGGATAGTCGCGATTCTAGTATATATAAAAATATATATAGTTTATTGATTTTCAAACGCAAAATAAAGCATTAGCAAGTTAAAAGCAACGAAGAATAGTATTGAAGAACCGCAGCCATCTTAAATCTTGCGGTAAAAATTAATTTCCAGATTAAAATAGTTAATTATTCTCGGCTTCTTCTTAATATAAATATAGTTTTTCCTTTTGAAATTCAAAATATTCTGTTACAACATTGTTGTATAAGATTGTATCTACCTAAATAAAAAAATATGAAAACCGGTTTGGTATAACTGTGGGAGTTATTGTTAAAATTCTAAAGGAATTACTTTACTTTTTATAATATATTAAGTGTTTATCTGTCACAAAGCTTCTCTTCTCCTATCCCCTTTCTTCTCTTCTTTTCTATTCTTCTCTTTTCTCCTCTTCTCTTCTCCAATTTTACCTCTTTTGACCAATATTCTCTTCTCTTATCCTATTTTCTCCTTGTCTCCTCTCTTTTCCTCTCCTCTCTTACTTTCTCATCTTCTCTCTTTTCTCCTCTTCTCTCTTTTCTCCTCTTCTCTCTTTTCTCCTCTTCTCTCTTTTCTCCTCTTCTCTCTTTTCTCCTCTTCTCTCTTTTCTCCTCTTCTCTCTTTTCTCCTCTTCTCTCTTTTCTCCTCTTCTCTCTTTTCTCCTCTTCTCCTCTCTCCTCCTCTCCACTACCAACCAACACGTGACCTTGAAAAAGGATGAGTGGATGATTGTGATTATTTCACCCTTTAGTCGCACTATCGTAACAATGCTATCTAGTGGTGAGCTAGAGAATTAATTTTACTTTTTTACATGTTGCTAGCGTGCTCTTAAGGTATATCCATCCAAACTTTTATTTTTATTTTGAACCAACATATCTTGTTTCAATCATTTGTTTTATCTAAGCTTGCATCACAAGTATTATTCACTCTTAAAGGTGGGAATGTAGGGGATGCGAGAAAAAGTATTTTTTATTGTAAACCAGTTTTTTGGTTTAATTAATCAAATATTGCTCCAGGAGAATTATACAAGTTTAATTTTCTTCACACGGTGGTATCAACATTTGTTGAATATCTGTCAAGGGTGTCCTGGAATTTAATGACGACTTTTTCTCTTCATTTAAAAAAGTTTCTCATTTAATGCCACTATGCTCATGACATATGTTCAACAACTGTCATGGCCGGTTCTAGGGGCTGGGGGAGGCAGGGTAGGTAGTTGCCTAGGGTGGCGAATTCCGAAAGGCGGCTAAAATGAGATGATATAATTTTAGTTTTTAATTTATATACTACCCATTGGGAATTATAAATTAATATTATATTTTGTATTGTAAAGAGTTTAGATCTGTTCAGTTTCTTATTGTAAGTTTTTATTTGCTAAAAGTTTGTTGTTGAAAAATTAATCAAAAAATAACTTAAAATCCCTTGAATTCTTCTCTTCCATTTGTTTTCGGAACTAATCAAAAGAAAGGAAAGTGGTGATGTGAGGAGCTGGTGACACAAGTTAACCTGCACAATTAGAGTATGATCTGTACGGTCAATAACAACGTGGACGAGCAGTAGATACAAACAATTTATTGTTCTTAATTTTGGATGTAATTTTTATTTTTGTGTAATTATTTACCTAATAGCAATAATATTTTTTCTTAGTTAAACACATTAAAAATTAGGTGTTTTTTATGTTTTGAGAGGAAAGGGTGGCATTTTCGTTCATTGCCAAGGTGGCAAAAGTCAAGAGCCAACTCTTACAACATTTGATATCACCGTGTGAAGAAAATTAAACTCTAGGTTAGTAATGGAGCAATATTTGATATTTTTTGAAACAAAAAGTTTTGCTTTAAAAAATGATAATTTGATCATCCTTAACGGCATTGCCTGCCTAGAGATTTCTAAGCTATTTTGTGAAGCAGATTGTATCTTATCTTGACGCAATTAAGCAATCTAAGCACTATCATACTTAGATACCAATGTAAGGAATATAAAGAAAGGGAAGAAAATAAGCAGCTCACCCTGAGATTCATCTTGTTTACCTGCTGATAATACTTTCCCTCTTCATCTGAGGAGTTTACGGAGTCACTATTTTATTTGAGTCTTGAAAACCTTGACTTGTTTTTTAAATGTACCTTTTTATGGTTTCCTTTCTTGAAATACATTTGCTACCAAGGACGTTTTTAATCTACATCCTGGCAGGAAGACTCCTACAGTACATTTTGATGAATAAACCAAGAAACCTGAGTTGTATAGAATTGTTTTGTAAAAAATGAGTTCACAAAAAAACTACTTCAATATAAAAATAATCAACATTTTGTGAAATTTTAAGACTATTTTTAGAATTATTTAAGATTTTATAGTTTATGTTTCAACGTTATATCTTTGAAACTCGCTGAATAAACCTTAAATTCGCTAACATGGGAAATTCTATCTTGACCTTCCGTCACGTCACAGGTGGACGACTTCTTTAAAAAAGTGTTAACCATTTCGGAGGAAGAATTGTCTAAGACTCTAAGACGTCACTCTAGCAATGAAGCCTGACTGACAATTACGGGGAGATTGAGGTTCTAATCTCGGTCGGATGTACTGAGAGGTTTTCCAAAATGGTTTTACACTCTCCCTCCACGTAAATTCGGTTACACTTTTTCTAAAATATAACTTTTCTTGCCCCTAAAACTATAAGCGTAATGAGTACATAAGTGTAAGTAGTGGTTTAAATGACAGTTCCAGCTCACTTTCTCCCATAAGGTTAACATTGATCCTCCTTACACAGGTTAATAGTAGCTAGGGTGATGCCTTAAAACATCTCCCTTACTGGTTGAAATTGGTCACGTGACCCCACCTCCTCGCTCTCTGATTGGCTGTTGGTTTTCCTCCTCCCCTCCCGCACCTTCCCCTCCCCCTGCCCTCTTTTCCCAAGTGCAAAATGTCTTCCTCTACAACCACCTCCCCTACAACCCCCCTCCTCTACAACCCCCTCGCATACCACCCCCGGACATGTTGGTCTTGATGATTAATTATTAATGATTCTTAATTAATTATTGCTAATTAATTAGTGGCTAGGATTAGGGGTGTTATAGTTTATTTATTAGGGGAACATGCAGCCTGCAGCGGCCCGCGCTGGACTAGGGTGTGAACCTTTTTTCTCCTGCAGCAGAGCATCGAGTGATGGCAGTAAAAAATGGCACACTCCCGCCGAAACAAACTTTTCCAGTTGATCGTGTGAGCTAGAATGAATGTATCTGCCCTACTCACCCTCTTATAGAGTAGTGACCACTGCGCATCGGTGGTGCGCATTCTCCCCCTCCCCCCCACCACTGACCTGCGCTGCTACAGCTCCTTCCACTTCCTGGACACGGAAAGAGCTGGGGAGGGCATTCCCCCTAGTGGTGATGACCCACCACACCCCATCCCACCCCCACCCCCTGTAGTAATCATTAACTTCAAGTTACATTTAAACATCTGGTTTTAACCGTAGGCCATGTTGTTAATAGCAGCGACCCCTCTTAGTGCTGAAGGCTACCTTTAATTTGTGTTTTTTGAAAATATTTGTAATTCTATTAATTTCTTTCTTTCTCTGTATAGCTGAACTTTATCCATTGGGTTTTGATATCTAGAATTTATGAGAGTAAATTTGTTGGCAAGTTGTGCTTCTTTGATTTTGAAGGATTTGGTAAACTAAGGAATTATTTATTTTTTCAAGATTATAATTTATTAACCTTCATTAATTGTATGTTATACCACATTGGCGGGCGCATTGTATCTTAAACATAATTTTTTTCGGTGTGTTCTTTCTTTCTCAACACACCTGAGGATAATGCCGCTGGTGCTTTAAAACATGGGAAAATAACTGTGCAGCTCTTGCAGCCAGGATTCAAGGAACAGGAACTACATTTAATAAATAAATTCCCTTTTTACCTTTCAAATATAATAGTTTTTCTGTCATTTCTCAAGAGTGATACATTAAATTTCAATATATATGCGTAGTCACATCATCTTTTGATTCTTTTAACTTAGTTTTAAGTGTAATTGACTCGAATGTCTATTTTAAAATGTACGTAATGTTTATATGTTTGTTACAATTTCAATTATATCAATATATCATAACTTGTAATATATTACTACCAAATCTTTTACAAAGATCATTTAAATCTTGTGCATATATAATATTTATATTACATATTTATGTTCCTTTCACGTCATTCTTGTACAACTTGTCCAACTTAAATTAACCTATAATTTAATTTAATTTTTCTTAATAGTTTTAAACTTTCCTTACTAAGTATTTCAAATGTTTTTCAAAAATGAAAAATGTTACCTGAACAAGAAGATCGAACATGGAACCTTTGGCTTAGCGCACCATTTCTATACCAATAAGTTATCCAGGGATTATCCCCTTTTCAGGGTCATTTCTCACTCATATTTTAAGACAGAATCTGTAATGATCGAGTGAATATTATCAGTTACTAAGATCGATCATTTATATCACAGCCACTGACGACAAGGTTGTGTGTTTATGCTTCCACAATTAAAAACACATTTTCCCATTAAGTGAATCACGATAGAAAGTAACGCTATATGATTAAGTATATAAGAAAGGCAAAGCTTGGGGATTAATAATTATTGTTACGGAAATGAGCCATATCACGGCTATAAGCGAATATATTGAAAAATTACATATTTGCATGGTATTCGAAACCGGGAACTTTGAATTAGTCCAGCAAGCCTCTACCGCTGAGTAATCTAGGGACCATACCATCCTCAAAGTCATTCTTCACTCATATTTTGAGACAGAATCTGTAATGGACGTGTGAATACCATCAGCTACTAAGAGATAGAATTGATATCACAGCCACCAGTTGTAGCTTTATGCTGTAGATTGTACAAATGCATGGTGCATTATAAGAAAATCAAGATGGAATAAAATAACGTTTTACAGTTAGATATATATATAAGGGGGTAGCACTGGGTTGGGGTTGGAAGCTTATTGTCTATGATATGTGCTTGCCATCACGGTGACTGCCCTGAATCAGACAGGGCAAGTTCAGCCTGGGAAAGTTCCTCGTCCGGTAATGCTGGCAGTGTGTTTTTCTTGATGGCCCCCGGGCAACATCTGGAGATTCTGTGACGCCCTAAAGGTTCCTAGAAGGCTGGCCCAAATAATATCCAAGGAGTCACAAGAGAAAACGGGTTGTTTATTATTTGTTTACATAAGTTAATCCTCAAGCATATGCAGTACATCCCTGTTTCAACAACAACAATATTGATTTGACCAATTTAACGTCTTCAAAGATTGCTTTTAGTACTGCAAATATGAAAATTATTTGTTGACCAAACGTAATTTAATATTACCTTTAGTATTACAACTATGAAAATTATGTGTTGGACAAATGTTATTTAATATTACTTTTAATATTACAAAAATGAAGATTATGTGCTGACAAAACGTCATTAAATATTACCTTTAATATTACAATTATGAAAATTATGTGTTGGTCAAACGTTATTAAATATTACTTTTAATATTACAAAAATGAAGATTATGTGATGACCAAACGTCATTAAATATTACTTTTAATAATACAAATATGAAGATTATATGCTGACCAAACGTCATTTAATGTTTTTTTTAGTCAGTGCCCCAGAGGCCCCAAACCCAACAAACCAATAAACGTAAATTAATTAAAGCAAGAAAAAGGTCAGAGTGCACCGGTAGAGAACCATAAATATTTACAATTAAATATACTCATGACGATTACACGAGATATTCCTAAAGCCCCAAAGAAAGGATAAATTCATTTATAGTTAATCCCAAACAGTAATTTTGTAAAGTGTGACCCCCCATAATGATGTCGAAACAGAATTTTGAAGTTCGTGCCCTAGAGAAGATATGAGTCGGCGCCCTCACCTGATAAATGCCAGTGGTACAAAGAGTAAATCGTTTAAACATACAAGCCATTTTATAGTACACAAAACTCGAGCAAATTCACAGGGAGGGGGAAGCAGGGTGGAGAAGAACAAAAAAAAGAAGGGAGGTGAGAAGCGCTCAGGTGGGGGAAACGGCGACACTGAGAACTATAGAAAATACCAGGAAACTTCCACAACCGGAAACTACTCTGGTCAAAATCAGTCTTTCTTTATTGTGAGCGTGGCAACCATCACGAGCGGGGTGTTGAGTCCTGCCTCGCTTCAGTCCGCGTTGTACTTCCCTCGGCGAAGAGTGTCGTTAGGTGTGAGCTCTGGAGTGCCCCATTCAGCAGGGTGAGCGGTGAGTACAGCCCCATGCTACGGACCATCACACAGTGTTTCTTATTTGGAGTAACTTGTTCTTCTTTAGTGTAACATCGTTACAGTTCTACTCAAAGGATGAATAAATCTCAGTAGAAACATCAGTGTAGAGGTGAATAGGGGGTGGAGGACTCCCATACTTTCCACACACTAAACTGTAGGTGACTTCCGAGAAACTGGTTAGGCCAACTTCACATGGTTCTCACTGGGCAATTTTAAGCTGAAAGCTCCTCGGAGTTAGTCCTAAGGCTGGTCGAATGGCCTCCTTTGCACGTGTGGAAGGAGCAGCCAAATCCTCCTTTTGATGGAAGTTTAGACAAGGAGGAGGAGGTGGCTATCTTAGTTGTCCGGTGTTGAAAGGGATCGATGGCAGAAATTGGGTCGCTAGTCCCTAAACTGGCAACTGCACACGTAATATGCGGCGCTACGCTTGAAGAACACATCTATGACCAGTTAGAGGAGACTTGCGAGAGGTATTTGTTCCCTCAGAGAAATGGATGCCAAATCCTGACATGGCAGTTGAGCTTCCACTTTGAACGTCTCTGACTTATAGAAGGTGTTAGACCAATGACGTAATGAATTACTTAATTAAGTATAAATGAAAGGCAAAGCTTGGGGGGTGAATCATTATAATTACGGAAATTAGCCTTATCTAGATTATAATAAAATATATTGAAAAATTACAACTTTACAGGGGACAAGGCGTTGCTTTATTCCATCTTGACTCTCTTGGAATGTCTGAGATATTTGTGCTCTTGGTAGAGGTAGAATAAAGTGACAAACGAGTTGCCGGTAGCTGTGGTTCACTTTTCATCTATAATTAATTTTATACTATTACTTTATTTTATATATTTGTGGTTAAAATATATTTTATAAAATAATAAAAATATCTTTATAGTTTTAACCACGTTAAATGTCTTTATCTAATTATAAAAAAAAGTTATATTTTAGTTTAATCACCAAGGGGTTGGCTACATATCCATCCTTATAAAATGAAAGAGTAGGCCTACAAGATAAGTAATACCTATTTAGCAATATCCTTGTACATAAATATGAATCTTAGCCTTTGTGTTTTACAGCCGCCCTCCGAGGGGGAGCTGTCAGTAACCTCGGGCATCCTAGGTAGACTCCACAAGTGGAAGAATGACAGTTCTTCGGTATGTATATATTTTATATCAAAGGTGCAATTTGTTATATAGTCACTATTCAGTAAAAGCTATACTGACTGAGAAATAAAAAATGTCAATATATTGATTTACTTGAGTATACAAATTTAAAAGCTATATAATAAAATAAAATCATCACATATTTTTAAAATGATTATGTTTTAAAAGTTTAGTACATAGTTTAGTTCAAATATCAAATGAATAACATTAATAGACACTATTTAATTAAATAATTACAAATGTTTAGATTTAAATTCGATGTAAGGGCAGCTGCTATTTTTGGCTGAAAGATTACGAGTAGACATCGGAATACACCTATCACTAGGTCATCTGTATCTCACGAGATGGTTTTCCTCACACTCCCACTGAACTTGACTCCAAGGCCTATTGCTCGGGGCATTCCTCGGTGACGTCATAGTCAGGTTATTGAACCTAGTTTTCAATCCAAACTGTTGCAAACCTGGTGTTGTAAAATAACATTTTGGGACGCAAACCTGGCACCAGCTTGGTGGCACGACATGTTGAGACAAGAATACATTTTGTGAGCTTTTCCACAGTGACATAATCCAGAGTTTATAGACCCTGTTTTAATCCTGCCAATAATCCCCTATTTTTGGTCTGTTTGATTTTTGTTTGAGCCCCTTAGAGGACCTAGTAGCATTTGAATTTGGTTAGAAGTTTGTATCGAACAAAAAGGGAACAAAATTGAGCAAAAGATTAGTTAAAAAAGATATACACAGTTGAGCACAGAGGGTACATAATGACGAAAAGAAAAACATAGTTGAGCCAAAGCGGTGCGTATCAAATAAAATAAGAAAGACAATTCAGCCAAAATGGGCGTAAGTTCAGGTGAAAATGTGTACAAAACTGAACAAAGGTGAAATCAATTGAGTAAAAGGTGTGTGTGTTCGAGAGTACATAGTGTAGAAAAGGGGTTCTAGTCTCAGACCCTAGTAAGCGTGCATGGGTGGCTCTCACGTTGAAATCTTGTCCATGACTGAGTACTTTTCCAGATTCCCCTTTACTACGTAAAATATCAAAGCACCGACTATTTCAGAATCTATTACGCAAACCTAAAAATAGTTTCGCTAGCTATCATGTCGAGTCAAGGAATAGGTTACGGATGATGACGTCAGTATCTATGACGTAACAAAGTTGCCAATTTGGCAACACTACTCGTTGATAAAGGAATAGGCTACAAGAGGGAAAACTTTAACACGATGGCCTATGAACCTTGTTCGCACCTTATAATGGTAGATATCATACTGACAAATATTTGTGTAGCAGCTGCTAGACGGCTCTTGACTGTGCACTTTAAATAAAGTTGCTAGCGAACCCCTGAATGTTCATACATTAATTGGGTTCACCTTGAGTCTATTTCGCGAAATATTAGGCAACCCTATCTTTGGTTTGGGGGCTCGACAGGTCGAGACAAGAATAGGCCATAGTTAATGATGTAAGATTCAATTTTGAGACTCTTGGCACTCATTTGGAGGTGCGAAATACTATAAGGTTCACCGCTCACCCACTCTATTCCTTCATTAATATATAAAGGGGGTGGGTGTTAAAATATTAAACCTAATAGAGAGGACGGTGCGCAAACAAACATGTTAATCAGTAATGAGAACAAAGGATAGGTGAGAAAAATATAATTTAATTAAACAACATACAAAAAGCATTATTAGGACACCATCTAAATGAGCATAATCTATAGGTATTTGATAGATATTAGGTAACCAGCAATATATATTTATATATGTCAAATAGGGGCGTGAATCTTCCAATGGATGTACAAATCATGCCTGAAAGTCAGACACCATCCAACAACATTACATGTTGACAAAATACATTTAGTAGGCTAAAATATTGGGCGAGTTGTAGTTCGGTTATATAGAGCACCTGTGATAAAGGAACTAAGTGAAACCCTCTCATAGTGGGCAAGGTGTGATTAATGTTGAAATGACAAATACCACGGGACGTGCCTAAATGGCAGTTAAGCCCCACAAGTTGAGCCCCCAACAGGAGTTCGACGGGATACTACCATATAAGCGAATAAATAGTAACACTAGCCGTGTCTGGGAGGCATACGCGGCCCACAAGTACAACACCCCCAAAGGGGAGTTCAAAACACAAGACTAGTGACTCAAGCCCGCGAGCCAAGCCAGACGGGCAGAGGTGGCCCATGGTTTGAACTCCTAAACCGGAGTTGCATATAGACTTATGTACCTAAATAGGTATCGTTCCCAGGACCTTGAATAACTCGAACCATCCCTATCCCAGCCAGCTACCTCCGGGATGAAAATGTTCACACTGGGTGAGAAGCGGGAAACATTCCCTTCAGGCTGCTGATTTAAGGACTCAACAGAAGAAACGCGTGAAGCGCGAGAACCAGTAGATATAATTAAAATAGAACTCCAAACCCTAAGCATAGCTAACTTAACTAACATCCCTTAAATAACTAATCATAATTCTAATAACTACGCCTTGCCAAGAAAGAGACTACTCCTTGTTGTCTCACGATTATGTAGAGGCCCTAGTTACTTCCTCCAATCCGGTGGATCCGACATAGCAACCAACGTGATCATCGTGGAGTACTTTCTTCTCTCGGTGCAGGACGTCCGTAGTTCGGATTATAGGTGATAGTTGTAGCCGAAGTCCTTATAGTGTTGTCGTCATCATCAATGTGTTCCTTGTCATGTTCTTTGGAAGCCTGCTGCAGCATGTATAGTAAGATTCGCAAGGCCTTGTGGGTCAGCCACAAGTGAATGAGTGGGGGATGCTTCGGTTGATTTCTAGAAGGTTGAGTCGCCGAGCGTACAATCCGCAAGCCGCCTTCAGTTAACTCGAAACTTTGGTGAGTGCGGTGCAACATTATTTTGAGTTGTGGTCCGTCCCCATTCAAGCGGCGCCTCTTCTGATGGGGCAGGTGTTTTAGAGGAAGAGTCCGGGCAGTTGGTATGTGAAAAGAACAAACATGTGTTACGAGTATTGTATGTAGGAAGAGTATGCTAGAATTAAGTTCCTAATGACTTTCTTGGAGTTATTATTATTCATATTCTGAGGTTTAATGGGGCTAAGCCAGTTTAGCCCGTTACAAAGGATTAAAGTAGGATCACGGATGACGCATAGAGGGTTGGCCACTATTAGACTTGCCTTCAACAGTGTTCATTTACCACATTTGTTTATAATAATGACGCAACCTTTGGTGGTACACATATTATGATATAAATAATATCAAAATGGTTTATTATTGATATTAACGTTGATTAGTACACATTTAGTTATCATAGTCTAAATACTACTTTTATATAATCAAAGTAAATATGGCAAACTCCAATAATCTCCTCAATAGCGCTATTAGCCTCTAATAAACTAAGTCCAAAAATACTTTCTATTAACAATATAATCACCTGCGATATTGTCTAACTAGCGTCCAATAAACTAAGTTCATATAGAGTTTTCAATTATTCTTTCGCTAGCGCTATCAGCGTTCAACTCCATAACTATTATCTCATGACCTTGAACCCAAGCTTTAACAATAAAAATATAAGTCCAAATAAAAGTTCCAAGACGTAACATTTGAACAAGCAAATGTTGTTGATATTCTTCTACAAAAGTTAGATAAATATTTAATGTGCCAAAAAGGATTTAGATATTCCTATATTATGAAAACTATCTGAAGTCTCAGCTTAGTCATATCCGACCAGAGTCTTATAATTTTGGTTTTATAAAATAAACAATTAAATAATATTTAGCCAAAAGGAATTTAGAAGAAAGAAAAAAAATATTTGCCTAAAGAGAATTTTGCTTACATTTTAATTCCTAATCTCCGAAGCCTTAGCTTCACCCTGCTATTGGCGAAGCCAGTCCAAGAGTGCTCTTCCAATTGCACAACCAGTCTTATATACGATTTGGCCCAGCTCACTGAACATAGAACGACGGGATCACAAAGGGAAGGGGGGAAACCAAAGAAAGTACACAGGGGAGGGATCCACACGCAACATAGGCCTCCACACTTTTCTAGAATAATTGAGAATTTACTCAACACTGGTCGAAGAGTCTCTTCTTTCTTCCAAAGTTATTTGGGTCTGGGATTTCTTATGTTGTGTACATGTGTCAGCGCCGCCTCAGTGTCTCGTAGCTTGTTGTCGCGACCGGGCGTGTTGTTGTGGCGGGGAGTATAGAGTCCGTAGCTGGGTCAACAGCAGTCGGTGTCCGAGTAATGGGGTAGGTCTATGTTTTATTCACTTAGGCATCTTGGACTTGCAGCTAATGCTACATATGTTCTTGAGGTCTAAGACCTGAAGATTGCGCTAAGTTCCAAATCTTCCAGTTTCACATGTGGTTCCATCGAGGAGTTGCACAGTGGCTAGACCTTTACCTATTATAAATAATCGGTGATTTTTATGACAGTAATGGTTGAAACAACATTAATGTAGGCCTATTTATTTATTATTTTGTTAGATTACTATCACGTTTATAATATTAAAAATATAAATTATCAAGTTAACAAATACTAACTTAAAAACCTTCCAAAAGCTTCCAAAAAAGCTTCTAGGTTTATATAATGATAAAAAAATTCCTCTGGTGACTAGGGGAACCTCCACCCCCCTACTTCGCAATCCTGTGTACGCTACTGACTATTATGATATTTTTAATTTACTAATGAGTTAATTATTAGGAGACAGTAGACCGAGAAGCTAGTGATTTTATACATTTTTCAAAAGCTCCTTTCTCACTGGAAATAAACTGTTCACATAGTGTTTTTTTCTTATTTTTCTGCGCACCCAATTCGTACTTATGAAACTCTGTTGCGGTCATTAGACATTACTACAAACACCAACAAAATCCTACACATGATGAAATTAAATTACCACCAAAAACCTACTACAAAAACAACTAGAGCGAAACACAATAAATAAATAATTCAAAAGTGGAACTTTTAGCACTAACAAAAATGCATAGTTACACATTTAAAGATGTCTTTAAGTATATTGCAATTTACAACTGACAACCATAAACCCGGAATTTTAATATTCCTTTATTCTATGTTCGTACAAATACACTAGGAGGTTCAATATGACACTATTGATTTACTTCTTTGGGAGGGGGNGGGGGGGGGGCAAATAAGGCAGCTTTCCTCGAGCCCCCACTTAGCGAGATTCTCCATTCATCCGAAAAACTTTTATTTTATAAAAGTTAATAGTATGTTTTGTTTACTATTTTCTTAATCCCTGGTTTTTAAGGCAGTTTAGGTAAAATAAAAGGTTGTTACAATATTAAGTATTAAAAAGTCTTCTATTTTTTTCAATCCTCCAATTGTATTTATAGGAAATATTATACAATTATCGTTGATGGCACGCCTGATATATCACATATCAAGCAGTTAGCTTTTGTTCTCAGATATGTAATACAATTGAACGGAAAATGGGTGGATTATAAAAGATTCATCAAGCTGATGATCTTTGACAAGAAGAAAGGAGCATATATAGCTGAACAGATCGAGAAAGACTTATATGAGTGTAACTTAGCACTAGTACAGTGCAGGGCTCAAGGTTACGATAACGTCTATAACATATTATGAAAATTTCAAGGTGTAAAATTAAGAATGTTTGAAAAGAGTCCTCAAGCCTCTTTTCAACCATACAGTGCGCTCACGTTAAATATTTGTGAAAGCCAGCTTAGAGGTTAAAACCTATTTTGGCAATTTACAGAAACTTTCAAATGTATTTTCTGTCATTCTTGCGGGATGGAGAATTCTACAAAATACTGCAAGTATATCTCTTCAATATATATCGAAAACTAGATGTGAGTGCAAGAGTATACGTTGTTGGTAATATGACAAAAAATCACAGATGTATTCTATATTATATTATTTGGATTGATGAGGAGCCTGACTTGCCAACGGACAGCCAAACAGATGGACCAGGTCCAATTGAGTGATTGCAATCGTTTGAATTCATCCTTCTCACTACATTATTGTACAAAGTTTTGCCATACATTTATGATAGGGACATATTCCTTAAAAATTATAAACTAACAATGGAAGAGATAACACGAAATGTGAAGATCCTGGGGGAGGATATTCAATTTTTGAAAGAATCCTGGCCAAGTTTGCTTACTGAATCAAACGAAGTCACTTCGAACTTCGTAATCAAACCCAAATTGGATGTGTCAAGAATTCGTAAGAAACTAAAATTCCATGATGAGAAAAGGATGTTGACTACAAGTTTGACTCTCCAGAAACTAGATTAAATTGCAGGTGTTCATTCCTACATTATATCTGTTCTTATCTGAATTACGTAACCTGGCTGATAGAATGGCAGAGTTATCATTAAAGTTCTCCCCTCTTTTGAACCCAACAGATTATGTGGACACCTCAGCCATAGCCACTCATGACAAAACTTTGAAGGCAGCATATTCTCAGCACCTTCAAAAAGATCTCATGGAATAAATTAGGCTCTTTTAAAAAATACGGAGAGAACCTAACTTATGTGATAGTGGAAATGTGAGATTGGCTCTTGAAATGCTCAAATGTTTGTTTCAAAAGGGTCTAGAAATAGTTTTTCGTCAAATTTGCAATTATTTAAGACTCCTGACAGTATTACCTGTGTCAGTAACATCGGGGGAGAGCTCTTTCAGTAAGTTGTCTTTAATTAAAAAACGTTTGCGTTCAACCACCGCGGTGCACCGGTTAGGCTAGACTAAACCATTTGCCAAGTTTGACCATTGGACATGATCTTGTTAAGGAAATAAGTTTTGAGGATATTAGTGAGAATTCGCTGCAATTCGAAAGGTTGTTCTTAAATAATATGAGAGTGAACGTTCTAAAGTATATAAATTAAATTACTAATTCAGATTAACTATTTTTGAAGCAAACTTTTATATAATGTACACATCTTAAGATTATCTTTTACAAATAAATCGAATAGATTTAAAAAATTTGTCGCTGTGTTTCATTAGTACAGGTTTGAGGTTATATGTATAGTCTATGTAACAACTACTAACTATGCTAATATGTTAGGGATAGGAAGGTCAATTTAAGAGGAAGTGCACACACATGTATATGGATAAAGAGTGGAAAACCATTAATAAAAAACCACCCTCAGTACACCCAAGTGAGATTAAAACCCCGAAATCGACATTAGACATTGATAAGAGAAAGATAAGCAAGTTTATGTTTATTATTTTTGTGAAAGGGGGCCCCACACAATTACGTTACCTTGGGCCCCCTAAGCTCTGGGTGGCCCTGAGTGTTGGGTGGGTCAAGGTCTTGTTACTATTCTCAAGGACAACGCTTCTGCACTGTCTTTATTATTTGCAGCTAAACTTAATCTCTACAGAACACTAAACTGACTAGATGAAGCAAAACAAACAAAATGCAAACATGACTTTCTGGTTTTTCACCTAAACAGGGAGGCAAATATAAAAGTGCCAAAGCAAAAATTTCCCAGCTCAACAAGTTTTTTCCCTCAGTCCCCTCAGCAAGCGTGGGGCCCCCCAAATTGTGGGGCCCAGAGTGATCTCACCGTCCGCACACCCCAAAGGATGTTGACCTAATATTTACATCAAAACTAGACAGAGTTGTATCACCTGCCCCTGGTCTTTCCCCTCACGATCTTTATTATGATTATAGAATTCAAAGTAAAATATTATTTAGATAAATATTTTAAGTAAAGATAAGTTAAAGTGGATATCGTCAATTAACATATAAGATTGGCTATAACATAAACAGTAAAAAACACATTAAAATGTGAGTCAGATCACGCTACATTAAACAAGTGAACTTGTAACACAATAAAATTATATAACTTAACTAAACCATATCTACAGATTATCCATGACTAGGATGAGATTAACATTGTAATCATACAATTGAAGAAGTAATTAGTAATTGGTTGAATTGTAAAATTGACAATGTTGAATAATTAAAATTAAAAACTTATTGAATTCTATTTTCTTATTTGAGTCCCATGCTCCTTTTGCAGGCTTCGTAGAGAACGGCCTTATTTAGTATTGTTTGTTACATGTTTCGACACTCTATGGCGTCATCATCAGACATCAAATACTGCCTGAATGAGTTGCTCTAGTTGATACCAGAGAGGAAAAACTAACTTACTAATAGCTAAACAAAATGGACCCTAGCTTTTTTATCCTACTACAAATATGTACCCATATATATATATTTAGCACCGCGTCTTACTACCCATTCGGGTTATACGCTTTAAGTACTAACTACGCTAATGGCTTAGGAATTGGGAAGGTTGAATTAGAGGAAGTTAACCCGCATTTGCGTGGAGGTAGAGCGGAAAACCATTTAGGAAAAACCACCCCAGTTCACCCGACCAAGTATTCGAACCTCGATCTCCCCGTCCTCAGCAGTCGAGCTCAACACGACAAGCGCGTTAGCCAACTACGCCACCGAGGTGGGTACCTATTTATCATTAGCCTAAGTTAACTACCGTTACTGTTTTTTTAACTCTAACATTTTATGTTTTGGCTTCTAAACATTGTTTAAATCACATGATATATTATCGAACGTATATTCGAACTTTGGATTCAATAATTATTTATTTACATTAAAAATAAAAGTCACATTTAAGTTATAAAACATGAAACGAGACACCAGTTTCTAAAGATTCAATTGGCCATGGGAGGACAATAGACAATCAGGCTCAAATATACTGATTTTTGATAAAAAAAAAATTAATCCATAAGTTTTAACACAAGGTCTATTCAAAAATTTAATTTCAAATTCAGTGTCACTGAAAAATATCAATTTTATTATTCAGTGATATTATTTGCAGATACTTAAAATACTTTCTAGCCATATTAAAACATATTTACTGGAACTACTTCCTATGGATAATTTGACACTCATTTATAATTAAGATAATACACCATCGCTTTGACAAACTCCAGATTGCCCAAATATTACCTTCCACCGGGGTCATTCGACCTGGGAGTGAATGAAGGGGGTAATCTCACCCAATAATTGATCACTTTTAAATAACTTTTAAGAAGTCGATTTGTTTAATCTCTTCGACACCCTTAAAGATCCTGTAACTGGTAAGAACAAAAATTTAGACTTAACGTGTACTTACAACGAGAGAAAACAAAATAACACTAAATATTGTTTTTATGTATTCTCATATTTTTATAAAATTGCGGGCTTACACTATTTTATTTTATCAACTAGTTCCTTATAACCTCAATTAGCCACCTCTAAATAGCTAATTCAACCATTTTAAATTGTTGCAGTCCATAAAAAAAATATTTTATAATACGTACTCTTCAAAATAGAGGTGCCATAAAAAGTGAGGATTCATAGCTTATAAATTCTTAAAGCCAGCTCCGAGGGGAACCAATACAAAATCAACTATAGGAATACACATATTTGGTTGATTGATTTTATTTAATCATAATTTGAAACAAAGCTGTTTAAACCTCTCCCAATTAATTTGAATAAGATTTGAACTTCAACCTCACTGTTAGTGAAAAACATAAAATGTATAGGATACTAGTTTCCTATGTCTTCATTAAAAAACAGATTATATGTACTAAAGTAGATAACTTCCTTTAAATAATGTGATAACAATTGTTTAATTTGGTCCTATTGTAAACCAAGAATATTTGGTTCAATTCCCTGCATGTCCGATAAAATTATCATTGAAAAAATTGGGATTTTCCTCTCTCAGTGGTGATTTGACAGCTGGGGTTCTCGTGACTGTTCGGAGTAAGCTAGTTTGTAATTCATGCTCTGATATAGCTGGTCGGTTAATAAAGTGCAAGTTGAAAATGTAAGAAATAATAATAAATGCATTCAATTATTTTCTATTTTTAAAGAGGAAATTCCCAAACTACAACGATTCACTTAACATAGACAGACTTAACGTAGTCGCTGTGTACCTGGGCTAACTACCCCCCCTCCCCCCTTACAAACAGTGAATAGCTGGAGTTGTAGCATTAGAGGGAGAGACTAGGCCCAGAGAGAGAAGGCTGTATGCTAGACGACACCACCGTTGAATGTATATGTACTACTAGTATATATACACTCAACGACACCACTGTCACTTATTGCAGATTAGTCAGGAACAAGGACCTAAGTACACATTTCTTAGTAAGCGATAAGAATCTAAAGGCGGAACAAAAACACCCACCCTCTAAGCTCTAAAGGAAACTCTCTCGCAGTGACAATAATATTACCTGTCAGTGGGGTCATTCGGGGTTGGAGGGGAGGTTAGTTCACCCCACTCGATCATAATTATTGATCACTTAAATTTGAATTTTTATTAAGTCAATTTTTTCAACCATTGGAACTTTGTTAACATCTTGTCAGAAGCTTACGGTTTTAAAAACCCTCGCAAAACTAAATACTCCCTAAGCCCATGGTTGAATCTAGATTACAAGCAGTCCATCTCTTGAAACACCTCGCAATAATGGCTCCAAATCCTATCAGTTGATTGGAAACTGGATATCGAGAAGGGAGTAGTTAGTATGCTTGCATCTCTCATATAAACCTAATTACCAAATATCAAGAGTAAGGGCGCGGTACTTCACGTGACACGAACACTCTTTTCTCATTGGTCCGGGAAGATTACAGCTATTACACAACACTTTGCTGAGTGAGCCGAGTGGAATTAAGCAAATTACTCGCTCGCCTGTTGGAGTACTGGTGGGGGTTTCACCAAATTGATCATTTTGTTTTCCCTGAAATTGAAAACATCACGAGCACGTCATACCATCTTAAACAATTTGATGAAAAAGTTGAAATTGTTTATAACGTCATTATACATTTTAAAACCTACTAATAGCTTATTATAAATTATATAGATTTATACGTACATCCCAAACCGGTAGTAATACGCAATGATATTAACAATAATAATAATAATGGATAAATTTAAAAACTAAACCTATTTTTTTCTATTAATAAGATGGTTATTGAAATCCATTTACACTATATTGATTCCCACCCAAAACAGGTTTAACGTTCTGGTCCCAGCATGTGCAGAGAATTGGAATAAACCCTTGTTATATGCACACAATTTACATGGCATAATTTATAATTTGAAATATTTTACACCTACGTTCCTTAGTGGGAACGTGATGAAGACACCAGACACGCTAATTGCTGGGTTTACGATGACGGGAAGGGGTACTTTTATATTTTGATGGGTGCATTAGTGATATTTATAAAAATGGTTCATAATTATGGTTTTCTCCACTAATTTCAGTACACTTACGCTAAGCGACCGTCATCTATTTATTTAAAAGTAGTCTTTAAGATACTTACAATCTAACTATAGTGTTTTAGGTCAGTAAACGGTCGTTTTTGAGGGAAAGAATCAACTAAAAAGAAATACTAAGTGACAGTAAGAAATCGAAAGCTCATTGCCGTACATAGCTAGCCAAATCCATCCTATCCACATCACTACACCCTATCCCTGTCTTGAGCTACCATTCATATACGAACCTAATTTATTCGGATGGCAGCTCAAAAGTTACTAGAAATAGTACTTAATGTATCCCTACGCCAACAGCTGACATATATCACTTTGGTTAACTGTGACAAAAACATATTATGGTAATGTATGAATGTGATTTAGGCCAATATTATTTATATTTATTTGTGGTCAGGCCCAAAGTTTATTAGGGTCATTCTAGAAAAAAGGGACCTTTGGGAATTAAAATGTTCGATAAATTTAGCTAAAACA
>CABFOV010004019.1:0-28391 GCA_902141375.1 Timema poppense | reverse complement strand
CCCTACCCCGAAACCTCCTTACCCTACCACCCCGGACATGTTGGTTCTTGTTAATTGATTATTGCTTATTAATTATTGGCCAGGATTGAGGTGCTGGAGTTTATTTGGGGAGCATACAGTCCGTGACGTTTTGGCATGAGGCCACGGCACGAACATCGCACTTGCACATATGCACTTTTGTCACATTCCACATTTATTTTGGTGCTCAAAGGTAAGAAAATTGAGGATTCGTCAGGATTCCAATTATTGTTTATATTATATATAATCTAGCATATGGTTGAAAGGAAATCATCAATAAGTCCAAGAGATGTACAACTGACACTACGCATATAGCTCACTATTAATAATTTAAACTAAGGATTAAGTAAGGGTTCGAGCTTATTATTTTTGCATATGTGGTTAAGTTAGACAACAGCCAACATTTTAGAAAATATGCGATTGGTTATTATATTATATAAAATTCAAATGTAAAAATAGTATTCATTCTCCTAAGTGTTTTATAAAATTGCTGAAGTTACATGCACTATGCATTATGAATAGAGTAGTTGAAGAGCTGTGTCTTATTTTTCCAGGGCATCTTCAAAGACAAGACGGAGTACGCAACATTGACGCGCATGTCGTATTGCCAGTGCCGTTTGAAACTGGTTTTTTCCAGTATCTTCAATCAGTTTGGCTGGAGACATGTGGCGCTCCTGTTGGACCGGTCTGATCTCTTCTCCCTCACAGTGGGTGAGCTTTAGCACCAAGTTTATTCATTTGAATATAAACATGTGTTGTTCCTAATGGACTACTCTGACTTCTTTCTATTACTAGGCTATGTATTCATACGCTTGCCTAAAAACAATCACAGAAATAATGTAATCCCTTGATGAGCTCTAATCATATAACTTTAGATTTCAGCCTTATCACTGTGATTACTTCTTCTCTAATTGTTATATTTTCAACGTGGTTGAATTAACTATAAAATGATGGCTAAGGGTTGATTTTGGTGGGTAAAACATTATATGTAACCTAATAAAATTACTAAAACATGTTAGTATATTCATAGATAAAGTCAATTTGCAGCTGTCACTTTTGATATATATATCATCAATATATAAAATATAACTTTAATAATGTAGTAAAATGTTGTTTGCTTCCCTCCTCCTCGATCCGACTGAGTCCTGAGGCCAGTCCACCCTTTCCATATATAGTCGCTTTTCGCGCGCAACAGGGTGGATGGTCTCCAGGGGAAAGCCGAAAACGGGGAAGAAGGAAACGTTGGCATAGCTTTTATTGTACATATATGATATACTACAAAGCATAGAGAATAAGAAATACAATAGGTTTTTAAGGAATATACACTGTTTACATATACAATAGTTCTAGAAGTTCCGTAACTATGGGCTCCGGGTGTAACACTCCCGTGGTCAGGGCTTCTTCCTCAACTAGTTGTCTTAGGATTTCTCGTGAAGGGAAGCCAGCAGGATTCCATTGGCTCCTGATCCAAAACACATCCCATGGCGTTTCCTGTAGTGCGTTGATGACTCGTGGATGTAGGTTTTTCGTGTGTGCGTTGTTAAATACCAAACCTTTGCCCGAGGTGATCGTAAAATATGCTATGGTATGGTCGACTCCTAGAAAAATCCCAGGGGGTCGCCTCTCGTCGTACTCCCACATTAGGGCGAGGAGACCAGCAACAACTTGGCCTCGTTTATTTCCGTTGGTCGTGATAGCATGTACCATGGACGCATGCTCTAGAGGATTGTAGGTGGCGAGCGTCCACGGTGTTGCATCTGAAAATATTATGGATGGTTCAGTCTCGGGGAATCTCCACTTGGCTCTTGTCCATCTTGGCAGGGATAGGAGTTTTGTTGCTACTGCCGGTGCTCTTCTATAAACTCGGCCGGTTGCGTAGCCCGGCCATCTCAAGTTGTAACCTAAATATGAGATGAAGCCGGCTATTCGTTGCACCTCCTTATCGTTGCAGGTCTGGAGATGTTTCAGTAGAGTGGCTGCTTTCTGATATGTGGCCTCTGTGATTTTGATAATGGAGGTGGTTGATTCTAGTAGTAGTCCTAGGTATACTATTTGCTGGAATGGTTCTGTGGAAGATTTGTCATTGTTGAGCGTGAATCCCATAGTTATAAGTAGTTGTGGGACTTCTCTTAGGGCGTTGGGCACGTTGCTGATGAACAGAAGATCGTCCAAATATGCTACGCCACTCACATTTACAAGGAATGTGTTCACTGCTCTTACCCCTTCTTCGGTGATGGTTTGAAGTATGGGGGTCCCGTGGGTAGTCTGGTGGTGGCGTACTTTACCCCTTTGTAGTATACGCCAAGGTCTCGTCCTGTCTCCTGGTAAATTTCGATATGGTAAAATCCTTATTTTAAGTCTATCTTCCACATGTAGGCGTTTCTCGGGATGTTTTTCAGTAATCTGCCCGCGGTTAGAAGCGTAAATTTTGGGGTGTTCGTGAATTCTGTCCATTGTGATAAGTCTTGGATATTGCGTACAACGCCGCTGCTTTTTGGTAAACGGTACAAGGGAAAGGCGTTCCGTGTCTTGGATCGGTTCTTAGCATCCCGGTGTCTTTCCAGTCTTGTATTATCCTATCCATTTCAGGTGATGATCTTGTCCGACGGAAAGTGTATGGAGCTTCACGTGGTTTGGGTAAGTCGATCCCGTCTCGGATCCGCTCGAAGAGTTGGTTGTTGTTCCAATCTATTGGTTTAAGCGGGGGGGATTGTTACTGATGTATAGGTGCAATCGGCTAGTCTGATGTGTGTTGTTGTCCCGTCTACTTCTTCGCTCCTTATCAATTCTTCTAATGTTCTACCCAGGTTGGGAACGAATGACGACTCGTCTCCTACTGATATTTCGTCTTCTTCTATGATGTTATCTACAGCCAAGTCTCTGCTACCTGGTGGTCTTCCGGTCGGTTGAGGGTGGCTTGTAATTCTTCTTCCTCTTCGATGTCGATACCGAGTTCTCTTATCAGGTCCTCGAGGAACTCGGTGGTTCTGGCGTTGATGTTTGCCGTGGGAGCGTCGGTGCACCATTGTTCCAGTTGTTCTATAGCAGGTGGGATGTTTCCCCAGTACTCTATTTCCTGGTTTGCTATGCTTTGAGATTCGTTGGTTCTTTTGACCAAAATCAGGGTATGGTAGTGTGATTGCAAAAATTGTTTTATTCACTGATTTTCAAACCACAAGATATTGTATACATTGTTATTTCTCTGGATGTATAAATTATATATTATTTATTAATTTCTCTCAAGCCGTAGGGGAGAAAGGTATTGTGATCACCAGCAAAATTGAACTCAATATTTTAATAAATGTCAACGTTTCATGACCCCCCTTATTTATTGATTTCAGGGAGTTTATTATTGTTTGATATGGCTTAGTATTGTAGACGGATTCCACATTGGACTACAATAGAGAAGCTTACTACTGCAGGAAGTTTATTAATAATATGGTTTCATACGGAGTGGGTAATATGAATTGAAGATAAGTATGGGGGGGATTGTAGAACTTGAAGATAGTATGCGGGTGGTATGATGGAGGATTACCAAATGTTACACTATAGTTGAGAAATGTGGTATTTTATTTTAAATGATCAAAACAAATTTAGATTGTTCAAAAACAAATGATTTAGGAAGATTTTTATCCAATAATGTTTTAGTCTACTGAGGAGTCGAGGAGGATACAGAAGATGAGTTACATACTTTGCACCCCCCACAAAAAAATTGTTAGGATATTAAATTATCATAGATCGCGGTGGGAAAGACATACAACGCCAATGCTAGAATCTAGAACCGTGTTCAGAGTATTGACTGGCAAACCCAACGGGAGAGGTAGATGGGTGTAATGAGGTTAACCTTAATATAATGAGCTCATAATAGGGACAGGATAGAACTAATTCAAGATAGAGAGAGGTGGCTTTAATTTTAAATTCAACAACAATGAACGTTCAAGCTCCTAATGCATAGATTAAATAGGTAAACTATTGTTCAAACACAGGAAAACATGTTTATAATCTATGATGTTACAAAATAAGTATATTTTTATTTTTAACTCTGATATTTCTTTGATTTGGTTCATCTGTTTGTTCTTTTCCTTAAGGTATTTCCTTTAAAGTGGTAACATCATTTGCAATTAATGGAGGATTTGTTATAAAACTACTATTAATTTCTACGTTTGACGTAGAGGCTATATTCATTCGATAATTTGTAACAATTCTACAAAAATGTTTGTGCTTCCTTTTGAGACTAATTTCAATTGAAATCATACAAATTGCGTAATCTAACATGCTTTTAAATGGCTTACAAAAATTCAAAAAAGGAAAATATTTCAATTTCTTAATTTAAAAAAATAGTTTCCTTATATATTAGTTAAGTGTAGAAGAAAGTCAATTTGGAAACTTACAGTGATTTTGAATACTAATTATTATTAATTGAAGAATATGAGAACTGGTTATTCTCCAACTAATTTTGTGAAAATGGTCAGTATTCATATTAACCCTTAACTACCATGGTGGGGTCATATGAGGCCCCATGCAGTTTAGTTTCTAGATATCTCGGCAGGGTAAGTTGCTATCGCCCTGCAATTCCATGTAATCCCAGTGCCCGCCAGGCTGTGTAGGAGGCAAGTTGTGTTTGTTGTGTGTCCTTGTGCGTTCAAGGTTGAGTGCTTATCGGGGTCATTTTTGACCCCGCCATGGTTGTAACGTAGTTGTTTTTCATAAAAGTTAATTGTATTTCTTAAATTCTAAAATATATTTCTGCGTGTGCTTTTGTTGTTGTTGAGTGAATAATTTGTTTTTATTACAAAGTAAGATGGCCGAAAGAAACCTAGCACATAATTCAGAAGAAATTGTTAGACTTTTAGATGCTGCTTTGTCTGATAACGATGCAGCTTCTGAGACATCAGATGCACCACCAGAAGAAAGTGACCATGATACAAATTCAGATATGTCTGCTGACGATTCAGATTATGTTTATAGTTCTGGTGACTCTGATGATAATGACGTTGATGTTCCGCCACGGCAGCCTGAGCCCCAGCCTCGTGTTTCTGCTCATGTATTGCTTGGCCGCAGAACCAAGAAAATGATCAAGAATAATGTTCCACCATTTAAGTGGTCTTTGGATCCTCCACCAACAAGCCGTGTGCGTTCCCATAATCTCGTAACCAAACTTCCTGGTATAATTGGTGATGCTCGAATCAACAAGCCACAAACACCTATTGATGCTTGGCGACTTTTTATAGACAAACAAATGATACAGTGTATTCTTGTAAATACAAATGAAAAAATAACTGACATGGCAGCAAATTATGGGCAGCAAAATTTAGATTGCCAATACACTCAGCACACCGATGAGGTTGAGTTGGAAGCATTTTTTGGTTTACTGCATTTAGCCGGTGTGTTCAAATCCAATCATGAAGATGTGACTTCATTGTTTGAAACAGATGGAACAGGTAGAGACATATTCCGAGCCACAATGACCAAAAACAGATTTTTGTTTTTTCTGAATGCTTTGCGGTTTGATGATGCTACAACGAGAGAACAACGTAAAGAGAATGATCCACTTGCAGCTATATCTGAAATTTTCAATGAATTTGTTGTGAATTCACAATCTAACTACTCTTGCGGACAGTATGCCACAGTTGACGAGATGCTAGTCCCGTTCAGAGGAAAATTCCGATACCGTGTGTACATGAAAAGTAAACCAGCAAAATATGGTTTAAAAATATTCATTTTGTCTGATGCTAGAACCAGCTACTTTGTAAACGGATTCATTTACTGTGGAGGACTAGATGTACCAAATCCTAGAAATTTATTAAAGCCGACTTTAACGGTTTTGTCTCTGATTGAACCAATTACACAAACAAACCGTAACGTCACAGGGGACAACTATTTTTCTTCGATAGAACTTGTTGATGAACTGAAGCGAAAGGGACTAACATATGTGGGAACAATGAGAAAAAATAAAATAGAAATACCTGCCCGTTTCTTGCCTAATAAAACCCGAAAACTTCACTCAACAGACTTTGCCTTTACAGCAGACAAAACACTCCTGTCTTACGTGTCAAAAAAGAATCGGGCAGTTGTTCTTGTTTCTTCTATGCACCATGAAAAATCTATTCTGGATCGTGATGACAAAAAACCCGAGGTCATTGACTTCTACAATACCACTAAAGTTGGAGTAGATGTCTTGGACCAAAAATGTGCGAACTTTTCAGTCGGTCGTCGTACTAGAAGATGGCCAATGGCCATCTGGTTTGCAATAATGGATATTGCTGGAGTTAACGCACATGTTGTTCTTCAAGCCGCCAAACATACTGATGATTCTCACCGTCGCCTGTTCCTTGTCTCACTAGGAAGAGACCTAATAAAAAAGCACCTACTTCGACGGTCTACAGTAAAAACCCTACCACGAGAACTGCGTTCAATAATTTCAAAGAGCTTGGGCGCAGGAGGAGAATTTCGACCTGCTGATGACCAGCAACAAAACCCACCAAAAAGACTGAGGTGCCACATTTGTCCACGCAACAGGGACCAGAAACATGGTACCTCATGCTCCAAATGCTTCAGAGGAGTGTGTAAGAATCATAGCACCCAAGAGATCATCTGTGATGACTGCACTGATTGATAGGGAGGTGAGTTTAATTTGAATAATTTCAAAATATCAATTTTTATTACTAAAAATTGCTAAAAATTGCCCCCACCAATTTCAAAAGGTAAACAAATATTTTTTAAAAAAATCGCAGGTAGCCAGGAACACCATTTGTGGACTTGGAACTGTGTTGAGTTTAATAAAATAGTGTTATATTAAAATTTTGTGATCATTTTGGTAAACTGTGTTTTAAAATATTTCATTTGTGACTTTTTTTGAAAAAATACCACTATCTTTATGTCAAATAAAAGAAAATAATCAAATAATGGTGTACTATTCTTTCTAATATGTATATGAAGAATAAATAAAGGTTTTTGTATTTTTATCGATAAGTTTATTTTTTTCCCAAGCAAAAAAATATTGGGGTCGCTCATGACCCCATCATGGCAAATGTGTGACTTTTTTTACCATGGTAGTTAAGGGTTAACATCATCCGTTTAATAAACTTAGTCAGCATTTACCTAACCATTTTAAATCTAAGTATTGACATAATCTCCACGAGCTTAATAAACAAATGTGTTGGGGTTAGAAAAAAGATTATATTTTATTTTAGACATTGAGTCAACTACCCTTAATTTTATAGTTATATGGCTAGTTCCAAATAATCATCGGGAGATCTTCATGTTAACACAACTAGAAGTCATTACAAAAACAATTTTAGCTTCAATGGGGTCGAGAAACGTCGACATATATCAAAATGTTGAGTCAGATTTTGTAACGGTTACACTACTACTCTTTCCAAGGTGTAAAGAGAAAGTACATTTGGACACATCAATTACTTTTGTTTCAATTGTGGTTTGATGTATCCTAAATAGCACACTAAGAATACCACGATACATCTCCCACAATGATAACACGTGCATTGCTAGCAGTTGCAATATTTGTATTGGTGTAAGCCTATACTGGTACGTTGGACTTACAAGGTTGGAAAATAACAGTTTCTTTACATTTTATTAGCTCTTAAAAAACTTATGGTGAAATATTTCCTTACCTTATATCAGCGGGTTATTAACATCACATAACTTTACAGTTATGAGGTTTGAAACCTAGGCTACCTCTGAATACCTTTTTTTTGTGATTTAAGTATATTATATTTATTTTTCCGTCGAGCTACGGTCATATTTAGTTCAATCTCTCTAACATAAGTTTTACCAACATCGTGTGTGTATTTCATAGAAAAACAAAATATAAGTGAGTGAATAGGACAGTTGAGCAACTATCTAACAAGTAGAACCAACAAGAGGCTCAAGTGATAGTACACTTTGCATCACTTGACATTACGGAGCCAGAACGTCCTGAACAGAGCTAAGGGTTGCAATGTTTCGTCTTAGTGCTAGGTTGAAGTCCAGCTCATTAATTGTATGTTGTTTTAGGTAAGAACCTGGAGGTGGGCCTAAAGAAAGAAGGTCTGCTCTATTTTGTCCGGGAACTGGATGGTAATGACGAGGAGGAATATGACAACTACCTTAAGGACGCCAGCATGTACGCCAGGGGTGAGACTCTCCTATTGCTTCAAATAATATAACTGTAACAGCTATTTTGGCAAATACTAACATTTAGGCTAGTGTATACGGCTTATTATTTTACAAAATATAACCAGTTATAACATATTTGGAAATACTTTTTAATTTTGTAATTCAAACATCAATTTTCCCCAACAATTTAAAATCATGTTAATGTTTTACAGAAAGAAGCACGTGTATTATAAGACTAATCTGTCTAAAAAAATAGCATTCCTGAGTAAAATTCAAATAAATTTTCCCAAATATAATTTAAATATCAATATAAATTGTAATGTATTTTACCTATCACACACCATAAATTATATATAGACTAACAAACATCAAAAAATTGGGATTATACATTAAATATGTAGATTAAATATTTTTATCAATGAACCATAACCACGGACTTTATATCATTTAGTTATTTAAATCAGATGTTGATTACAGATTTATATCCCATAACTAGATTACAGCATCGAACATTATCTCTTATGATTTTTGATGATTTTCTATCCTCTAGTACAGATTTGTATCTGTTGAAAAATTAACTAACAATATTTTGAATATATTGCACCCTACCCTATGGGAATAAATAAGGGGAGGGATGCAAGTATACATAACAGAATTATAACAATAGCAAAAATTTATTAACAAAGAACAACAAATATATAAATGGCTTAAGATAGCAGATTACAGGATTTTGGTTGTCTATATGGTAAGAGGGCCAAAAGCCACACATACTAAGCATTCCCAAAATATCATTAGTAAGTACCCTAACGCTCCTGTTCGGCCTTATGAGAGATTAGGGTAAGCAGTGAACAACCTACCCCTCTGCCCAAGGGAGCCCTTCACTATCCAATATCGCGTAACTTAAACATCCCAATTGGGAACCCGCGCGATAAAAGTGGCTAAACCACTCCAACAATAAGATCAAAATTTGTTGGGTAGAGTATACACTAACAAGGTTTACAAGCCCAAGAGAAAGAAGCTTAGAATTCCACTTAAGGTGAATGAATACTAGAGAGAGGTGCAGGCCAAAACGGCCAAACACCAACATATCTCATTCAAAAAGAGTGACTATAAAGTGACCCCAGAACAACATTAAAGTGGGTCCAATGGCAATGACGGCAGACCTAATTAGGTCGTTAATCAGTATCGGGCGCTCCCAATGATAGCAGGCGGCTGTTCACATACATTATCCTCTTGATAAAACCCTAAGTTGTCCAGAAGCATTAGCGTTATACAAATACTTCTATCTAAAGCCACCTGGCGTTGAACCAATAGCCTTTGCAACCATGCTACTAAGCTAATGGCTAGCTAACTCCTAAACCTAAGAAAGAATAATATTACATATACATATATAACTCAGGCCTCACTGATTATGAGGGTAAGTTTAATCATATAAACCTGAGAACCTTGCTAGGCAATGAGAGCGAGTCCACATTTAGGAGGTTCCCTACGCAACGCCCTTTTCACTCTGACAATTAGCACAAGGTGAGCTTTAATAACTTAAACACTTGATACGAACACATAATAAAAGACTAAGGGCACAACACTAGTGGGCCTAGCTAGTCGCTAACCTTCGACTAGCACGCATAATAAATACACACGATATCTCTTTCTATACAACGCCTCATGCTCTGAATGCAGCGTAAACTTCAAGTGATCATTTTAGCGCACTCCACACGAGCGTAGACTAATTAGGTCGGTAATAAACCAGCACAGTACCAAGGTGTAGACTAGTTGGTGCGAACCAGACAGGTACTTGACGTAGAGCCGACGAGGAATAGCACCAAGGTACAGGGCGTAGACCACCAGCAAATTTTCCAGGCGTAGACGAGTCCGAGCGTACCAGCTAAGGACCATCTGCACCAGATTAGAGTCCACTAGTAATCTATCAGCTTTAGTAGACTTGAAGGAAATCGAGTCTAATGCGGCGGGGGGCTAGCTGCGGCGAGCCCGAGGTTGCCGTCCACTGGACGCCATAGCGTCCGACTAGGGCAGCGACTATCTGTGTTGAAAACGTTGACTCGTCACTCCTTTCTTGTTGTAACTATATCGGAAGGCTCCGAAGCCGGGACTAATACTGTTCTAGTGTCGAGAGATGGAGCAGAGAGTCGAGCCAGGCCCAGCTCAGGTAAAATGCGCCTGCGCGATCAACTATGAAAAAGAGAGGGGATAAATAAACATAAGGTCGAATATTACGATTCTTCCATGGAAGAGTAATTTAGGATAGTAAATCGTAGATTCCCATTGAAGATCAAGGAAGATAATACTCGGAAGGTGTGAACATGGGGCCTCCAAAAGGGGCTAAAGTTAATTAGTATTTGATATTTCTTCATGAGGTTACGTAACCATTCACTTGTGCGAGATAATCTTTATTAGCTCGGCACAATATTAATTGAAACTGCAAGTCAGCAATTTAGCAAGGCAATGAGCTATTAACTACATAATTGCGAGTGTGTCAAGAAAGTTCTGCAATTGAAACCGATATAAAAAAGATGTTGGCTCATATAATGAAGATTATCGCGTACAGTGATGAAGTAACTGGGCCCACTCGACTTGGTTCTGGATGAAACCAAGACATGTAGTAATTTGAAACCAAGCTGGACATTACCTGGAAGACACGACACTGTGCGATTCGCTACAAAACACATTTTATATTTATATACAGCGTTTTATACTTTGAATTAATTTAATAAAACCTTTACTTTTGCTTATTATTACTTTTCATTAATTTACTAAGATCATAAATATATGTAAATCTTTGTTGGATTGCACCACCCAAACTGGGGCTTTAAGATCTCAACTAAGGTTGCTAGCTCTGATTTTTTAATTTCAAGTTATAATTAATAATATTTCAATTTAAAACTTAACAGTGGTTCAGGACCATAGCTAAAATGTTTTTAAATTATATTTAATAAGTTCGAAATAGCCAAACTCCGGCCTATTTTGGTCAGCTATGTTACATAAATGCTTGTAGCATTGAGGAAGACTAAGATATTAAATGACTTGAAGTAAAGAAGAAAATGCTAGGAGCTGAAGGAGGAGGCAGAGGACAGGGCACATTGGAGTTTAAACTCACTGACAAAATAAATGGACAAGACAGAACACCTAACAATTACCTTAATCACCACGTTGGCTCACGTAAAATGGTTAGTCATCTTTGAGCAATTTTAATGGCTCTGTTTTAACTTTATCACTACCTTACAGGTAAGGAAATTATTGTGATCGTCAAAAAAATAGAACTCGAGATTTGGATGAGTGTCGAAGTTCATGACACCCTCCCCCGCCCCCCGGATCCGAACAAGTGGTTTTTGCATTTCCATTAGTCGGTTTCACATCAGAGTATAGCCTAATCTTTTTTACTCATCGTTCTAAAACTTGGTATCTAAGGTTTTCATAAGGTTGCCCTAAATGGTTATTGGAAATGGTTACCTAATCCTAAAATTAGGGGTAATTTCTTTATGAGCGAAAACATAAAATATCGATTTAATCAAAATATGCTCTAACTTTTTTGATTAAAATTCTTATGTCAGCCTCCACCCCCCCTTTCCCGGTCCATATGTTCAAACGTGTGGGATTAATGATCTGTAAGGATGTCTTTGGTCATGGATAAGGGTGAGGTTATATGATTACTTGTCATTACATTTGTCATAATGTCAGCTAAACTGATTGGCAACGTCACGCTGACGCTAGACAAATTAGCTGGGTCAGATTTCTGGCCCTGGCATCTCTTATTTACTTTCTTGAACATATAAAATGAGGCTATAATAACAAAACACACTACCACACCTGGCATGACATAGCTAGCAACAAGTAAGTTGTAAGTGTGTCTTTCTGCAAATTTTGTTTTAGCTTGGCTAATTAATTTATCGAAGTTCGCTATGGAACTACCAGAAATGTTGTAATTGTCCAATCCCACCTATATTTGGGTAGAGTATCCCCAAAAAGAAAAGTCATTACCTTCACTCCAAACTACATTTTCTATCACTGGGAATCACATAGCGTTCCACTAGCCCTTAAACTTCAACCTGCTCTGATGAACGATCAGGAACTTAAAAGGCCTTCCTATCAAGTCGCAGTCTGTGGTATTTATAATCCTCCCTGTATTGTTAAATTTTGGTTATTGAAGGAGTGGAACTTAGACTTTCTTTATAAACAAATGTGACCTCAGTATCCTCTGGTACAACATATAACCATCCTTCCCTTTACCTATAAAGAAAGATATTTTATGACTACTTTCCTATCTCTCCTGATCTTTATGATCCGCTTCCAAAACGTATATTTCCCTTTATACTGCTTCTCTGAACGTCTTAGGTTTCGCTGACCTAGTATATTTACCCATTTCTCCATCAAGTCCATTTAAAAATGAATCTATTGCTTTCTGGTCAACCTCGAACCGAATTACTTCATTCCAGATTGGCTCATCCCCTAATTCATACGTATTGACGTTGATTTTCTTAATCCTGTCCGAAAAACATTCCACATTTTCCCCTCTAAAGGGAGTTAAGGAGGCACTTGAGAATAGAGACACTATATCTCTTCTCGTCACAAGTATCACGGTGGCAGTGACACACGCTGTTGTGATATTAAATCAAACAAGAATTTTAGCATTGAGCTAAAGATGCGGGACAAGGAAGTTAACAATTTGAAACGGGAGCTAGTTACTGCTAAAGACGTTCTTGAACAATACCAAAAGAGAAACAGTGTTCGTGTTATTGGAATCTTTGAGAGCCTAAGTGAAACAACCGATCCTTTAGTGTTGCAGACATTTAACTGTATTATTCACAATATGCTAATACGTAAATTGTTTGAGTCATATAGGTTTTCTTTGAATACAATGCAATGGATGATGTCTTATCTGATTGGTAGGCAGCAGAGTGTGATTAGGACCAGTGTCCCCCAAGGCTATATATTAGGTGCACTTTTGTTCTCATTATTTATTAATGATTTACCTGATAGAATCTCTCATTGTAAGTATCACTTTTACGCAGATAATTTAGACATTTATATTTCTTCCTGTCCCTTGGAAATATAAACGGTTATACATAAATTAAATACAGATCTTAAGGCCTACATTACTGTTCCGAGCATAATAACCTTTCTTTGAGTTCAAAGAAATCAAATGATATTTTTATTGTTTCCAAAATGATATTATCTAACCTTGATCGGTCAACTCGCCTTACATTGAGCTCAACTTGGAGCCCATATCCATCTCAGCTACCCTACGTAATTTAAGCCTTGCTATTAATAAAAACCTGACTTGTAATGACTATGTGACTGCAATATGTAAAAAGACTTTTGCTACGATGAATACTTTAAAGAGACTCAAGCGATTCCTACAAGTAAATATCAAGACCTAAGTGGCTCAGACATTCGTAATTCCTCATGTTGATTATTGTTATGTTGTGTTTAGTGACTTAACAGAAACTCTGGCCACTCGACTTCAGAGGCTGCATAATGTGGATATTCTGTATATCTTTAATCTGAAATATTGTGATCATGTTACTCCATACTTTCGGAAGCTTATCTGAATGATACTATAACAAAGGCATGGGCTGCATTCTTGTTTACTGCTGTACAAAGTAATTACGACTGGTCTTAACCAGCTACCTGGCCTCTCAATTTAAATTTCAACAAATACAGGGTGGTCCCTGTACTCGCTATTAGTCAGATAACTTGCTCTGTGTTCCGAGGTGCAAAACTAATTTTTATTTAAAATATTTCACTGTCGCATCTGCCTTAGCTTGTAACAAGTCACCCGTAGATTTCACAGATGTGAATGAGCTATCTGATTTTAGAAACAAATTCACCCAAAACTATATCTCTAGCGTGTGAGCTGTGGCATAGTCCATGTGTGTGCGAGTGTGTGTGCGTGTGTGCTTGGTGTTAGCATGTCTACTAATTTTATGTTATCTCTCTGTTTCCACTACTGATCAAGAGGTATTGTGATTATTGTTTTGGTTTATGGTTTATTACGTGTTTATTTCATTGCAATATTTTATGTGTTTCATGTTCTTGTGCATGTTTTCCTCAAATAGTTGTCTCCTGTGTTTTATTTAATGATAATATTTGATAAATGCACTGTAATGTTAACTTAATATATGGTTAAATGTAAGAGAGTGATCTTGACTTATTTTCAACATGTAAATAAATATAATAATAATAATAATAATAATAATAAATTGGCTTGTTTGCTTCTTCCTGAACCTATTCACTAAGGCCATATTCAATCTCTCAAAATTTACTATTTCTATACAGCTTGGATCTGAGGGTTACTGCCCTTAGCTCTGTCCATCTGTCCATCCAGATATTATTTATGCTTGACCTATTTTCTCAAAAAACACTGTCTTTTACTTTCCCATGGAACACTGGAATAGTCTGCAATAATGTGAAATTCTTAACCACTGGTATTGGTTAATTTTGACACTTATTCTTTTGAGCCACTTCTAGTTTAATATTATTTGTTTTTACCCTAACCAACTTCTAGTTGGTTAATAACAGTTTGTAAGTCAACCTTCCCCCCTAATACTTCAACTAAAGCCATGGTAATTGTGTTTAATAAGTCCTGCCTTCATTACCCACAGCTGCTCTCTGCAACTGGTGATGCACCGCAGATGGTTTGAAACTCCTCTCCACTGAGTCCTGGTACAACCTCGTCCCTCTTACACGTATTGGTTGTTGCGTGACGGATAAGGGGGAGGTGATATGATTAGTTGTGTGGGTTCGTGATTGACACTACTACTTCTATGATGTTAAAAATGTGATGTTAAAACTGAAGTTCAAATATATAATTGAGGGAATATAAAGAAGTGAGTGACAGAACGAGGTGTTATGATATTTACCCCATGACCTGTCTGAGTGCTAGGTGGTCCCTGCACGGTCATATAACCTGGTGCCTTGGGCTCAAGCGGCAGCCCCGACTGGTACTTGATGAACCCGATAAATTAGCCACGTGGCCCCGTGACAGGCAGCGTGACATCCTAGATTACGGTCTTCTGTAGTCAGCCATGAGGGGCTCAAAAACCTCCCCTTTTAACTGGACCGCCAGCTTGGTTTCTAGCTAAGGAATGCTGACACCACCTTTGAGGTCTGATCCTCTAGTTTATTTGTCTAGTGATGGACTTATTAACGCCACCTCTATACTTATGAAATCGGAGAGGATTTTCCTCAGTGGCACTGCGGTGGGAACAATGTCCAACACTCCGTGGCCATTGGTTCCTTCGTGGAGAGAGGTTCCTTCTTCAAAGACGTGATGTGATTGAATACCAGAACCACGCCCAATACTCCATGGCCACTGGTTCCTTCGTGGAGAGAAGTTCCTTCTTCAACGACATAATGTGATTGAATATCAGAAACACGCCCATGGCTACCGGTTCTTTCGTGGAGAGAAGTTCCTTCTTCAACGACGTGATGTGATTGAATAATATAAAGTAAATCTGAGAGTACATATTTTTATACCCTTTCTCTGACTAGAACGGAACAAATTTTTTTTTAGAAAAAAACGTAATAACACAGGTGGTGATAGGAAGGACTGGAGCTTGAGGGGTGAGGTAAAGGGGAGGTTCGAAGACACACCACCAGACAGTGGCGCTAGAGGGTCGTGGGAGCGAGCCCAACTTAGTTTTAGTTATTTTCTATGACTGGAGATATAGTAAGTGGAAGTGTTAGCAAGTACCTGTCGCCATGCTTGTTGAATATTTTGCTAGAAGGCATGTTGGCGGTATCCGATCCCATCCAGCCACGGTCTGGAAGCATATTATTCTTGAACGTATTAGCTTTAATTATCTTCTTTGGATTCCACTATTGTAAGGTTAGTATTTTTATGTAGATTTGTATTATTAGAATACTTTGTAGTATTTTCTATTGGGAGCTCGTGGACTATATCCGAATCCATCTAGTCGCTATAAGTAGGTTTTGAACGATATCATTATTAAATATTTCAAATATAATATTCTTCTTTGGATTTTGCCAATATAACTATTATAATTTCGTATTTTTACGTAGCATAATTGTGAAGGTGTAAACTTTACATGATTGACACGCTACATAGTGATCTTGTGACTGGAATTTTTGTGTGTTTACAGTAGTGATCTCGTGACCAGAGGTTTTATGAGTTTACAGTAGTGATCTTGTGACTGAAGGATTTGTATGTTTACAGTAGTGATCTCGTGACCGGAGGTTTTATGTGTTTACAGTAGTGATCCTGTGACTGGAATTTTTGTGTGTTTACAGTAGTGATCTCGAGACCGGAGGAATTATGTGTTTACAGTAGTGATCTCGTGACTGCAGGTTTTGTATGTTTACAGTAGTGATCTCGTGACAGGAGGTTTTGTTTTTTTACAGTAGTGATCCTGAGCGTAAGAGGAACACTGGTTCGTAAGTTCATGCTGGCCGCCTACAATTTGGGGATGACCCGTGGAGATTGGACCTTCTTAGATGTTGAGCTGTTCCACGTATGATACATATAAATAAAAATCTCATATAAATGTAATCTTGAACCGGAGCATATATTATCTTAGGAGAGAATGAAAAATTTTGATTAAATTAAATCCTTATTAGTAAAACAAATACGCAAGTATTTATTTGTCTAATGGTTCTTGATAATAACATATAATATAAAATAGTCGGTGCGATTAGCAACGAAATGGTGAAAGTACTACACTTCTGAGTTATAGCAAAACACTTGGTACATGCGTGTATAATACAAATTTAAGCTTTTTTTCTGGAGGCCCAAAATAAATTCCTTTAGAATACAATATGCCCACCTGTTATAAGAATGGTGGCTATGTCTAACAACTCATTGAATATTCTCCACTATCTTGGAAACAGAATTAAATATAAAAAAAATCCAATGCATATTGTTCACACTGATGTAAGAAATAGTGTCGTATTATATTTTTATGGTTATTGAGCTACAAGACAGGAAAAATGTAAAAGTAGTATTCGATCTACTAAAAGTGTTATAAATCCTACAATATTATAAAAATAAACATTTGACAAATGTTATGTAACTATGTAAGTTGTTCTTTGTCTTATTATCTTTCGAGATATGTAAATATTATGTAGGAATTTCTAGCATAAGGCATCATTTATATCTGATAATCAGGCTCCCGTCCCAAGTGGTTTCACTTGGTGATACACCATTGAACTTGCTGAAATCAGAGACTTACAATTTTTGATTTTTTTTTTAAAGGAAAGTATTGTTCTTAAACAGGAATAAACAGATTATAAATGTTTGTTGGATCACTATTACTTTCTTTACAAATCTTGAAATAATATTGTAACTCTTTTTATTTGTTTCAGTAATACCTCTGAGTAGCGTCGATAGAAAAATTACACAAAATGTAGTGGAGTGCAACTGAGATATATTAGAGCATATTTATTAATATCATCTATCAGAAATCGTAAGCTTTGTCATACAAACTAATAAACATGGTCATAGTCTACATAAGAGTAAATAACTATCCACCACATAATAATTGATTATACATTGATGCGTTATTAAAAGTGGTTTACCAAACCAGGTAAAATAAGGTAGAAAAGTCATTTAACTGAGTTTTAACTAGCGCATTGATATCCATCGTCTTTACATACGTATTTGCTACCACATCACATGTTTACACGTCTGTATTTTATGTATGTGGCGTTAAAAATGTTTATCCTGTAATTAACTTGAAGATACCCATACGTTTCTGTATCACAGGTGAGTAATAAAGATAATTTAACTGTACTTACAAATCATTGTCTCGAGAAAAATAGTAATAATAAAACACAACGTTGGACAAGAATTGTCTGAAAAAAGTCATATTGTCAATTTTCCTATTTGACCACAATCATAAAGCCCATTGGCTTTCTATACAAATTCAATATTTGGAAAAGTTGTCAGAAAACTCTCCAGCAATTAAAGAGCAGTTCTCGACTGGAAATATCGTTGGTAGAAAGACAAAGCGTTCCTCCTCAGATCTTGCCATTGATCTAGAACACAAGCAGCACAGTTCCGTGACATAAGTTTATGTTGGTACTCTTGGACTTCTCTTGGACCCTGCTGCTCCGTGAAGATGGGCAGTCACTGACTCAGAGATCTTTGTACTTCTGAATGAGTTCAATGGTATTCCTCTAAGCAGCAATTAAACATGAACAACACGAATCTTTTAAAAATATGTTTATAGAAAATTTACACAATTTTCGGCACTCTTAGAGGAATCAGAAAATCCCTCCAACGATCAGTCTTGTGACCTTAGATTGATTGACAGACAAATTGTATCTGGAGATGACCACTTTGTGGCTCTGAGATCTTCAGAGTCACGTGGTGTAAAGCTTCACAAATTATTTGTTTATGAAATAGTTTCTGAAGAATCTATCTTTAGGGTGCAATAGGTTGAATAGAAACAAGGCACTGATATTTTCAGAGCTGGAGATAACACCATCAGGGCAGAATGGAGCAATCAAGTCTCTGAAAAAAGACTTTCAACGGTTTTCATGCATATTCATCGATAATAAAAACCCGTACTATTAGTAAAAATGGCTTTTTAATGCATTAAAATCAACTTTATAATCCTACACTTCCCTTGTATGGAGAGAATATAACGCGTACCGAGTCTAATCTTGTTACCATCCTTGAAAAACAAATTGACAAATGCTCCATCTCAGTCGAGTGTAACACCATGGTATACGATGGGCTGCTCTTACACACACGTTCATCCAAAACATCTGGCGGGTACTATTAAAACCAGTTCCACAGCCTTCCCTTTATAAAAACTGCTCGATTATATTGTGATAATTCCGATATTAAATGCACTCGACTATATAATAATGAAACACGCAAAGTTCTTTTCTCATCTAAAAACAGATCTTTGGGTAATATTTTACCAAGCGCAGTTGCTCTATATCAACATATTTCACAACAAACCCACCAGACAGGACATTTATGGATGGTAATATATACAGTCAAACACTGATATAGTCTCCCCTATTGATGAAGGATGAATGAAAGTATGTGGAAACGTTATTATGAACTGGATATTTAAACCGGTTATATGCCAAGCATTTAGGTCTCTGGTGAAGTATTCATGTAATAAAGGTTGCACAAGTCACTGCACCTGTAACTCATTTAGCATATATTTTCCCCTTATCTGCACCCACTGCAGAGACACGTCATCCACTAAATGATCTTAACATAAATATATATGTTATATATTTAGATATTGATATTGGTATTGTAACATACTGTGAAATAGTGTAAGCCTGTTTATATATTTTTTTAATATGTTGCGTGTAAATAGGATTTTTATCTTTCGAAATATATTAACTGTAGTTATAATAATAAAGAGTTTTCTGACATTTTAAGGATAACTTAAAGAAGTATAATTATTATTTAGTCTTATTACTGAATCCATTTGTTATTCTACAAACTACAAACAATTGTTACTTGCAAAATAATCAAGTCAACGATGCACATTATAATATATAGGATAGCGATGGTGCACCACCTTCGGCCACTATTGGCATATTAATCATATTCATAGTTCTTAACCAGAACTGTTGACATTAATCCTTACAATAAAATCAGAGGTCGTTTATATGGTTTACATATTTGTAGTTGAATGGAAATTGCTTTAATTCTTTATTTTTAAGTTATTACTCGGAAAATTTAAATATCTACTAATCAAAAGATATTATTTATCTTTCTGCAAACATAAATAAAAAACCAAAAGTTAAAATTAACATTTTAATGTACAGTTATTGATCTTGTAGTACTAAGCATCTTTTGTTTAAAAGTTTTTTTTATGTTAATTGTGTTTGAGATGATTGACACAAGGTAAATCACTACTGCTTGTTTGAAAAAAGCCACCATCTTGAATAAAAGTGGAAATTATTTGAAGTTCCCATCAGAAATTGTTCTTATTGGTCTTATAAAAGTTTCTGCCAAGTGGTTTGCTTTTACTCAAAAGTACATCATCATTTAACTATTTGCAACTACTAAAACACCATTTCTTAATGTTTATTACAAAAAATAATATTTTTTGTAATATCATTTTGTTTGAATGCGAGCTCCATCACAAAGAGTTTGACCGAGAATTAATTGCCAGAAACCATAGTCAATTTCATTCCCCTTGTTTGCTTACCAGGTTATGCCATGGCTCAATTCCATCACGAGAGACCAAATATTAATGATGGTTATTATCATTTACTATCACGCGTTTATTAATAATGTATGTAACGGAATTGACTGGTGAGAAAGGTAATACTACATATCATTAACGTATTTAAGCATAGAAAAGGCCATACTTCAAAAACCAGGCAATTAAGATGGCAGTGTAACAAGAATCAGTGCAATTCTAAAATGCAAACAATATCAGCGAGGTTTACTGTTGTTACCAGACATGATGAATGCCCCAATCACGAGACATAGACTTGTTTTGTGACATTACCTGATGTGTTATTATTTCTGAAAGTAAAATGAATTATTATTTCACTTACATTATCATTTAATTTTTACTTTTCATATAATTTTATAAACAAAAATAGTTCATAATTTCAATAACGGAAGTCATCTGTATGATGGCTGATAATACCGTCAGAGTTTAAATATTTCCGCTATGAATAGCAACTATATTCTTTTTGCATTTTCACTATCCTGATGGAACTCATCTTATTTATAAAAGTTCGAATGGCCCAAGTATTGTATTTTAGGTATACCTTTGTGTGCTAAAATACAGCTAGGGTCCATTTGCTACAACAAATATGTCTATATTCCTCGCAATAAATTAAGTTCAGGGATGTTTAGATATTCACCCTATAGTCAAGGTTGCCAATATTTTCTTAACAGAAATATCCTTGTGTATTTTAAAAGAATTTCACATATTTTCAGACATTTTAGAGAGTAGATACAAGAATTTAATTTCATTAAAAAAAACATTTGAAATTATGTAATGGAGTCTAGACTAATTGTGTGGAATATTAAACAGTTATATTTCTAGACTTTGTTACGTGTGTAAAGTGTTGAAGACACTGGATTAAAACCTTTTAAACTTCCCATGGTAGCAAACATTTGACAGTAAAACACAATAAAGTTTCACGAGTCGCTTTGGTATGCCACATATACGACTATATTTGTAGAACGTTTGAAAAATAAAATTAGATCATTGTTTATGATTTACCACAGTATTATTATTTTCAGGTATTACTAATCAATATAATTGCCTGTATCACAGTGGTTTTCAATTAATGGATCTTACTAAATACGTAAACAAAATTCTCCATGTTGTAATAAAAGGTAAACATAAATAAAAAAGATATATCTACAATTTATATTACTCTCCAATCTTACAAATCGGCCTCGGTAACATATTGGGGATGTGTGGATAATAGTTTGGATATGGGTTAAGACATTTGATGATGGGCCTAGTAATTTCCTGCAGTTGGACGGGTGCGAAATGACATGCCATGTATTCCCAAGGAATGAAGTGCTGGCAAAGTGACTTGGTGGCTGCAAAGTTGTGAGTTTTTAGTTCCATGGAACTTGGATAAGTATATTTAGATCTGGGTTTTCTGGGGTCAGAATTTGTCCCAAGGAAGAATGGGTTTGATTGAGGCTCAATTTGTTTGAGTGGGAAGAGAGGAGCGGATCTATGAAAATGATATAAAGGTCGAGAGGCAGTTGCAACTGATTAGAGAGGGAGAGAATAGTGAGTTGGAATAAGTAGTGTAGTTTGTGGTAGTTTGAACAGGACATGAGTTAATCCTCAGATAGCTCTCCTATTGGATGTTGCCATAACATATGCAGCTAGTCTGTATGGAGATAGTGTAAGTCTAAACGACTCTGTTGCATATATAAGCTGGAGTATCTGTAGTTCTCAGGGAGCCGTTTTAAGGGCGCTACCCATGTACAAGTGTTAGTTATGGAAACAACCTGAGGGGCTTTACCCATTAGGGTAAAGGGGATGGCTGCTCATGGATCCGCCTGTCTAGCGCTACCCGATTGGAGAAAGAGTGCTGTTACTTCAGGAAGCATCAGCTGAGGAACTATCTGAGTAAGTGGGAGAGAGATAATTTTTTTAATCGATGTGGATTGACGTTGAGTTCCAGTGGAGGGTGAATACGAGACTGTGAGAATGGACTCTTGGAATTAACTCAATGAAGACTTGAATACATCTGAACTGAGTGAAAGAATTTACCTTGCCCAAAGATTTGAATAAATGGTTACTCAGAGAGAAATTTTATAGTGTGTTAATAAGGAATGGTTTTGACAGGATAAACGAGAATAGTAATGAATTATTAAGTCTGTGTTTAAAAAAATGTTTATTTGTGTCAAGAACATCATTTAAGCACAATTATATTCACTTGCATACATAGAAAAGGGGTAATTTAGTGTTTTATAATGGGAGAATTAGAGGTTCAGTAGAGAATATTAGATTTGTGCGTGGAGATGGATGTAGAACATATCAATTCCTATTGATATCAGTAGTTTAACTAGGCAGGTGTTTTGTGAGAAGCAGTGACAATGGAAAATATTCAGGATAAAAGTGTGAAATCACATAATTAAATATTTCTACGTGGAAAATTAACTTTACAATAGCATGAATGGAATGGTGGAATAAATACTAATGATATATTAAGTGCTTGGAACAGTATAATAGAGCCTGCAGTTGAATGCCCGAAATATTTGTGTGGTTCTGTGGTGGTGGTAAACTTAAAAATAGATGTTTGGTGGAATGAACCGGTGAAAGACACTGTGTTTGTAGGGACGCGGTTAGTGTACATATGTACAATGTGGATGTGAGAGTGCTGTTATATGCAGATGATTCCATAGCTATGGCTGAAGATGAAAGGGATATGCAGAATGTATTAAATCGTTTGAATGAGTCAACAGGCAGAAAGGTTTTTCGTATAAATGTCTTCAAGGAAGAAATGTGAATGCAGTTAGAACCATATGTATTTTTGAAAATAAACCCGAATGAACAAAGTCAGTAATGAGTGGTCCTGAAGGAGTTTGCTTTGAAAGGGAGCTCAATAAGGTAATGTGAAAGAAGCGTGCTGTGTTGGTCTGGGCATGTTAAGAGGCAGAGTGCCGATCAAGTGACAAAGCAAATATATGAAGGTAGAGTTTTGATAAAAAGGAAGGGATGGATAAATTTGGTAGATGACTGTGTTATAAAGATAAACATTAAGAGTTTTAAGAATAAACGCGCATGCAGGACTTGGTGTATGGATGTTGTTGAAGTGAAGGGATTATGCGACGATATAGGAATGTGGAGCTAGTTAATGTGGATGGATTAAGTAGGATTTGTTTTTTGAGCTATATTCACAGTTTCTTGCCTACACCATAAGGGAACGTCATGGACTAAGTGGAATAGAACCGCTCCTGCGCGGGTCCAGCGTTAAGGTCACCAGCTGGCACAAAACCGTTAGCTTAGACAAAATACTATTCAGCAGGAGTACTGTAATCAAGACCGTAGCCAGAACTAAATTTTGTTTAGGGTTTGAGAGGAACATCCCCTTAAATGCTACCAGCAAAGAGTGATTTATTATATTAAATAATTCATGAAGCCATCTAGAGCTAATGTTATATAAATTAATTGCGGAGATTAACTACCTTTAGTTTTATCCGACAGCTTAGTTTAGTTGGTAGCGTGTCTGTCCACTAAACTAAGGGTCCTGGACTCGATTCCAGACATTGTCGAAAACTGTATAATTTGTTAAATGTGGGTTTACACTTTAACAGTGATGTATTAACTGCTGAGTAAAAATCATTCCTTTTAATTCTATTAATCTGTTTAACTTTTAGGAAAATTACATAGTGATTGCCTCCTACCTACAACTCCAAATATTTAAATTGAGCTCTTATTAAATTTAGGAATAAGTGGTGGAGGGGCACTACCCCATGAAAATATTTGTTTCTTTTGGAATAAATCTCCCCTGCTCTAAATTTATTTCAGATTTTTTAAATATATTTTAAAATGATACGATTAAAAATATACTTCAAATGGATTGTAAAGGTATTAATTAAAACATTATCAGACGAGGACCATTATAAATATCTTCAAAGAACTTCAACACTTCATAAAATGTATAGGGGAAGACCATTGTAAATAGATTGTAGAAGAATATTGTCCCACCCAACAACAACAACAACAACAACAAAATCGATGGGCGAGGTCTTTTAAAATAGCGGAATATTGTCAAACGTTTGCTGGAGGAGGGCACCTCAGGGAAGGAAGGCTGATTCCTTAAACTCCCACTCATCACAAATTATCTTCCACCACCATTGATTCAACATTGATAATTTCTTATTTTCCTAATGAAGTTGGCTATTTAAAAAAATTCTGCTTGTATAGATAGGTTAGATCACCCATGTCCACACTAACGAAAATTGCACACTTTTCATATATATAAGTATGCTAGCTTAACCTACACAATAGCTAGCTAATTAATACTAGACTATACTATATACTAAATTAAAAGTATTCACATATCACAGTATTTATAACACACACCTACCCCTAAACGGTCTTTTCTCAAACTGCCATGATTTATATTTTTGCAAGCTGCAACATTTCTTCTTGTCCTTTTCCTCTGTTCTGATCTTATTTCTTACCCAACTCATCTACAACTTGTTCTCAGAACAACAATTCGAAAAGTTTCAAGTTAAAATGTTTTGGATAATTCCTATTCTCAAATATTATTTCACTTTAACAGACCTCTCCACCGTCATTATTTTCTCTCAGCATACGAGAGATTTTCTGCTTGACTAATGAACAATTTCTTAATTTGTTTGAAAAAAAAACACACTATTTTGTTGTCAACTTTCTAGTGGAAGGGAATTTGAAACCCCAAACCCCTCACCCCTGGTTACATTTTTGTTTCCAATTATAGTATAATAATAAGGCAGTATGAGTGAACAATGGGTGTCTTCCTAGCATAGAACTATAGTTTTTAGTGGTAAGGTTGGTAGAATTAACTAATGACAGGTGCACTCTCTGGATAAAGACCACCAATTTTTTTAAATTGCAATATCATTTATTTTTAAAATTTATATTATTTATATATTATTTTATTAACACACATTTTTTTTGTAAACTATTGTTTTTATCTACAAGCTACTTTCATAAACTTTCCTAGGGCTCTCTCTTACCTGGCGCCATATTGGCGGCTTGACATGTCGATACAAGAAAATGTCAAGGCTGACACTATGCCTGGTGATAGAGTGGTCGATACAGAATATAGCCATGGTGATGACTCATATCTAGTACCGGTACTACCAGCTATAAATATCAGCACCTGTTTGGAAATCCTTTACTTGTCTTCGAGTATTAAACACGCAAGCCAAGACTAGTGATAACGCCGCGTTGATAGATCTGGGTGAGTAACAGTACTTTTCAAATGGGCACACTAATTATTTATTTGTTGTCAAATCAAAGTGTATACATTATTTTAACTAATATCAAAATTAAAATTATTGATTGGGAGTGTCTAAGAAAACACTCGTTTGGATAACATTCGGATAAAGATATGCCAAAACAAGTGTTTCCTATAATCAAGGGTAGTTTATTGGAAAAAAAACTTTATTCCAAGCTATAACTAAACGGTATTAAGTTTTATGGGATTTTAGTAATGGCTGAACATTATTTAAAATAGTTTAAACCAGGGTGGTTATAATAAACTAAATAATGTGATTTATTTTATTTAAGAGGAGATTATTGAAAACATTTGTTTACTAAAGACTAAATTTTATCTAAAAATGGTTTGAACCATTAATATTTATTATTACTAACAAAATAATGTATTTATTGAGGGTAGTTTTTAAATGCCACAATGCAATCATTTTCTCGGGCTCACGCACTTAAGAAAGACTTTTCATATTTCATCCTAAGTGCACCAGAAAAAAAACTACCTAAACATTATTTTTGGGCTTCAAAAACACTCTTGTACTATTTTAAATGATCCAAACACCTGCTCTCACCACTGAAAATATGCGTCCTATCTCGATACATTGCAACGGTCACCATCCCGTGCATGGCTCTGCCCCCAGCCGAGGACAGCCAACTACTGCTGAGTTCTTAATACAGACACAGTGAACAGGTTCACCCTTCACAGTGAGACATGTATAAATCATGGCACTGGACGAGCTAATGCTGCTAAATGTATCAGCGTAACCATGTATGCCAGCGTTACTGACCAGCCTAATACCACAGCTGGACCTATGGAAGGACCCCACGAAGAAGCCAGATGACCCGCAGATGAGGCATCTACTCGAGATGAAAATAAACTAGACAGAGGACTCTGAGACCAGGAAAGCCCTTACCATAATGCAGCACAAGACCGTAAATTGGTTCAGCCTATTCCATCAACTTCAACAGCTGTTTCCCTTATTGTAACCCGGCCATTACCTTTTACAAAATCTCATGAATCAAAGACATCTAGAAGGAGAATAAAGAAAAGTTCTATTTGGACAGAAACTCCTGAAAAACAAAAAACTTTCAGAAGATAAAAAAAAATAAAAGAGTTAAAGTAAAGAAACAATTATTTAACAAAAGAGAGAGGCCAGCTATAAAGTAAAAATAAAAAGAGGATGATACAACCAGTCTGACGAAGAAGAATTATTTTGTTTAGTTTGTCTTAAGGGGTAATCAATAGTTTGTAATACTATGGATTAATCGCGCCGCACTTTTTGGGCGTCAATTGTAATACCATGTGATCAATCAACCCGCTTTGGGCGTCTATTGAAACACTACGGATTAATTCCTTGATATAAGAATAATGTGATGTTTTATAGGTTGTATAAAGCTCCGTGATCGAGCACCTATCATCACTGTACGGAAAAGATACCGTTTAATCAGCTGTCTATAGCTCCGTGTTCGAGCACTAATTAAATCGGTATATTAATATAATTGAAGAAAGACAAATGTTGATGGCTGTTATTTCACACACGGTTTATTTATATTACCCCAGTAAACTACTTGCACATATTTCAATTAAATGTTTTATACCACTTCACACTTGTGATATTGATGTGACTTATATTATACTGTGTTAGACGGACTTGTGCGTGAGCGTGATCTCGGGGTAGATGTTTGGCTCCCGGAGATGCCTTCAACATACGCACAATGGTTTATATATGACATACTCCTTACCTTTCTCTCCCCTTTTCAAGAGTGTAAAATAAACTAATAGAAAGAGTCCTGACGACAGGTTTTGTGAAGGCTAGCTTCTTATTGGTATAGAGAAATGGCGTTTTCTGCCAAATACTATGAAGTTGTTCCCTTTAACAAGAATTGACGCAGTAGATATTTCAACAATAAAGATGGTATAAAAAATATATTTTAGGGGTGAAATACTTTTCACATTTTTTCTGAGAAGCGCGTGTTTCTTCATGGATGAATCTTAAAATGGATACTCTACCTATATTACTTTAAATAAAATTTACCTTCATCCATGACTTTTTACATAATTTAGATTAATCCAAATCAATAGCATTACAAGTGCAAGGCGTGAAAAATGGGTGAGGTGTCTAACGTGCAAAAAATGGTCTCAAGAAAAGTGAACCAAAGGAGACTTATTATAACATTTGTCATAAGTGTGAATCAGATTAGGTATAAGATAGACCAGATAAAATCATTATATCAGTTATTTATTGAATCTGGAATAACACAATATTTATATACTTCTCTTTTTATAAAAATGTTGACTTTACTACAATAATCAGCCTATTGTATTAATGTAAAAGGTAAGAAGTGATATTTTATTTTCCAAAGAAGTAGATCCGAATTATTTAAAGATTTTGAGTTTTTTTAGTCCTTTTGTAATTAATTAAGTTTTATATAGTTTTAAGATTCAATTTATTATTTAGTTATACCATTTTTTCAATAACTACAATATAAGTCTGAATTTTCATACTATCCAACCAAATATATATTTGTATTACAAAAATGGGAAAAATCTGGAATTGTTACATTTGCCCCTGTTAACGGGGCGAATGTACTTTTGATGTACCTCACTGCTCAGTCAGCCTTGTATCTTTCCTCCGAACTCGTACCGGCCACTCTAACCCCCTCCCTACTGCCTGGAACGCTCGCGATCCATGTTTTCTGAGCCGTCCGTGACGCTCTTACCTCTGTAATCAACTCCCTTTCTTCCTATTTAATATGTTATATCTGTTTCCTTGTTTCAGAACTTCGCGGAAAGCGACAACCCGTTATTTAATTCTTGCGAACCACACGGTG
>CABFOV010004018.1:43336-54037 GCA_902141375.1 Timema poppense | reverse complement strand
CGGCCCCCCCCCCCCCTTTTTTTTGGTATGTTTAGCAACCACATCTTATTAACCAGTTCAGGTTGCACACATATGAACTATTTTCGCTGATAGGCCTATGTTTGGGGAGGTATAGTTTATAGGAAGTGTACACACATTTGCGTGGAGATAGACTGTAAATATATTTAAGAAAAACTACCTTCAGTACACTCTACCGGGGTTCGAATCCCAATCCACCCATCATTGGCATCGCAGATTATTGCGAGAGTAGCACCTTATCTAATTCGACCACTTATGTGGGTTAAACCCGTATTTAATTAACAGGGATCCGTTTCGGTGGCCGTATGGACTAACGTGCTACTCTCGTGTTGGACTGGACCACTGGCAGATTGGTGTTTGACCCCGGTCGGGTACACTCAGGGTGTTTCTAAAATGGTTTTTCACCCTCCATCCACCCAAATGTGGGTGAGGTTCCTTTAAATTAAACCTTCTTAGTACCTAAAACCACTAGTATAATTAGTACATAGCATAATCCAAATGGGCAGAGGGACGCGATGATAAACAAGAAATTAACAAAGTAAACGAAGATTGAGAGAAAATTTGCCCCGTTTGTTTTCGTACACTTATGAGCAGACACAACTGAAAAATCATGTCACTTAAATCAGTTAAAATGACGTCATATTAGTGTGATGCGTCTGAAAACATATAATTGGTGGTGCTTCTTTAGCGATCAACTCCATGGTGTGCGTAAACAGACCGAGCAACCACCGCCGTTAGCGATGTTAGTGCCAACATATTTGGATAGAGGGTGTCATGTGGTCAGCACAACGAATTCCCCGGCCACTAATCTCAGTTTTTTTTAAACCGTAGCCGCTACTTCTTTATTCAATTATAGTAGCCCCATGGCTTCTTTGGTGCTGACTGACAGCTAAAAGCTTTGAAAAGTTACCCGACCAAATTATGTATCACTACGCCGAACCATATGATCTGCAAAAACATGTGTTTAGATGCTGTAACTTCTGACAGTCAACATTTAGGTATGTACCTAAATGTTGACTGTCAGAAGTCAGCTGTGAGCTGTCAGTCAGCACCAAAGAAGCCATGGGGCTACTGTAGCTCCTCATTTGCCCTCGCGTGGTTGAGTTCGACCCCAGTTACAGACCCACTGCTTTGCTGATACATTTTGTAAGTGCCGGGAATCGATCCCGGAACCTTTGTTAAATTTATCCTTCATGTTAGTGTGTTATATATTATATATAAGGACTGTGCTCCTTTTATTTATCTTCCCTATTCCTCGAAATCGGAGTTTTTTGTTTATTTCTAGATGTATACTATTGTTTTATTTTGATGGTTCTCAGTGTCGTTTTGTCGGTAAAAGTAAGGCAAAAAAGGCATTTGTTTTGTATAACGTTCTATCTCTCTCTCTTACAATATTAAATACGTTCTTTGTATTAGATAATAAAACTTACACTTCGAGTTTTTATGACTTTTAACTTTCATTTATATCACTATAAAAATATGAATTAAAATAACACACATCTACAAGCACAGATTTTTTTTAAAAATTTAAAGTTAGTTGTAGTTTCAACAAAGCTAATACTTACTTACCTTACACCTTAATTCCATTATTTTAAAAATAAAACAGTCGACTCTATCAAATAAAACCAACTTTTGCATATTTTTCTACACCCAGAGAGGTTTTGTATTCCATTAAATCCCAAATGTTACTAACATTAAATATGACGTGTATAGTATATTTTTAAAACATACCTTAAAATTTCTATGGAGGTAATTATTAAGTAAAGATATTTAGTTTTGAAAAGAACCAAGAAATATTCTTACTTTAATTTATCTGCTCGCATACATATATATTGTTATAAATATTTATTTTATTTTACATTTTCAGTGGAAATTTAACAAATAAAAAGTAGCATTGACTTTGAAAGAAGATTAATCACATGGATTGGTCAATGAAGACACTAAGGACGTTTTAGTGGCGTCACCATGACAGTTTGCTTCTTGTTTATTGACAGTGGCGGCTCGTGTATAGGCACTGTAGAACTGCAGCACCCCCTATTTCCACATGATATTATCGATAACATTTAATATAATGAGTCTTTTTATCTTTAATTCTTTCTTTATTTTTGTAGTACAATATATATTCCTTAATCTTAATGTCAGTACTTAAGTAGCCACCCCCCAGTTTATGAAAAAGATACAAAAATCTTTGTATGGAACTGTGCGCTTCACAGTGCCAGTGACGTGGTGTTTTACTGCTGTGTGCATGCGCACATAGAATGGGGGTTGGGGAGGAAGGCGGGATTTCCAGATAGAGAGAGCACTGTTGCTCTCGCAGTGCCGGCTCTGGCGTGATGGTGGAAGGAGGGTTTTTTTTACTCAGTGTGTGTTGTGCTTAAAAACCGTGTACCATATTCTTGAATGTGATAAAGTGTATAAGAGTGTAGAGTTAGATTATTATTCTGCCTCCAGCTATTCTATTTAATTTTTTTTTTCGATTCTTTTATTTAACAGTACTTTCAATGGAGAAAAATTTCCTCAATTGTTATTCAGAGATAAAGGGTAAATTTTGGAACTTTTTGCGCAAATTAAAACAAGAAGAATGGATTTCATTTTTAAATGAATAGATCAAGCCTCAACTGTAACAATTTAATGAAGAATTGCCATATGCACGGGACGAATCCTGGATAGCTCAGTGGTAAGTGCATTGGCGTACTAAGCCTAGGGTTCCGGGTTCGATTCCCGTGTCCAGGTGTCATTTTTCAATTTTCAGAATATGATATCGAAATGGTGTTATCCTTACTAAAATGCATAAATGATAGCTTCGGCTATTTGATTCAGTAACAATTTAAGTTAAAGTAAGTAAAAAAGTTGTTTTTTTGTTAAGATTTTATCAAGTTCCCGAATAAATTTTATTTTATACATGTTTTTTTTCTTTTACACAATTTTAAAACAAAGGCTAAACATTTTATGGAGCAGCAACCCCACTAATTTTAGCTAAGACCCGCCACTGTTTATTAAATATATAAAAACAGATAAAATAGACAAGGCATATTTTAAGGAACATTTTAGGTGATAAATGTCGCCATTATTCTACAGCCTTCTTGACAAGATTAATTGCACCCTTTAGTAAATCCAGGTCCTAGAGAGTAATGCAGATTCCCTCTCTTAGTACCAAGGGTAATGTTCTATTACTACTATTTATCTTATCTCCTATATTCATTTCAACCCTCATCCACTCCATGGTGTAGTGGTCAGTGCACTTGGCTACAGACATTGGGTTCTGGGTACGATTCCAATCCAGTAGCTTGGGTAACTTTCTCAAGGTGTGTCGTGTCGCCTTCCCCTATACAACTAATGTTAAATTATGGTTCCTTGGACATTTTTCTCAGAAACTATAATAGTTAATGAACTGATTTTTTTTTATGATTTATCTATAGCCATATTCTAGCAATTAGACGAGGTAGATTTATATATATCAAAAAATATTAATTTTTAGATATGTTAAGTATTTTTTTCTAATTTTCCAACACATTTCAACATATTTATACAGATGTAAATTTTGTTTAATTTTTTTTTTTTTAAATCTCCCTTTAAAATGTTCATAATTAAATTTACAAAGTAACAAACAAAAATATAGTGATATCTTGTATATTTTTTGAAAAAAATGTACCTAAATAAACCATGATTTAACATTGGTTGTATAGGGAAAGGTGACGACTCCCCAGAGGAGATATCCAAACGGTCACCAGGGGCTGGTAGATTAGGCTTAGGTCAGGTTAAGACTCACACCTGCTCCTCAACTTTTTAATAATTATCATAACATCATCTCATTGCGGGTACGACGTGTAGACAACCTCCCTCCTATGTCGGACCCCGAACAACGATCTGTGTCTCATGGGCAGCGAATTGTCTACACTTAAGTCAACCGAACCCGGGTGGAATATTCCTCCAGGTCGTATATGCCATACGCTCAAAAAAAAAGCCAAATTGCTTTTTTAAAACACATTTTATTTATTTATGCGTGCTTGAGCTACATCGTTCATAGCCCAGTTGGTAAACAGATTAGCCGGTATTAATGTACCATTACACCCAACTGAGATTCGAACTTTGATCTCCACATCATCGGCAGTCTAGTCTACTGCGAGAGAAGCGCGTTAGACCACACAGTCATCGTGGTGGGTTCCTAAACTGTTCTTTCTATGAAAATTGGTCTATACTTTTTTTACATCATGTATATTAACAATTTACTCTTAAGGCATAAATTCTCAACCATTTTACAACTCACGGCACACTGAACATGGCACTAAAATAATTTTCAAGGCACACCATACGTTTTTAAATAAGAAACTTTATTATTAAAAGTACTAGCATTAATATTGTGTTCAGACTTTAATAATTATGTTATTTTTAAAAAGATAATACTTAACATGAATTTAAAATGATGTATATTTTATTCCTCAAACTTTTTCTCACTTCTTTTATTTTTATCTTCCCCCAAACTCCTGTATCGCACTGGTTGAGAGACGCTGCTCCGAGAATTGGGATTAGGGAGGGTAATATTGAGGAAATGCATTCCCACATTAATGGGAAAAGACAAGGATGAATCACACGCGTGAATAATATGTGAAAAACCCACTTCAGTGGCCGAACACGCTTAAAGCGTCAGTTTTGTGTTAGAGTGGCCTACTGAAGATACAGTAGCCCCATGGCTTCTTTGGTGCTGACTGACAGCTGACAGCTTTAAAAAGTTACCAGACCAAATTAAATATCCCTACGCCGAACCAGATGATCTGCAAAAACATGTGTTTAGCAACTGTCACTTCTGACGGTCAAAAATTAGGAATATACCTAAATCTTGACTGTCAGAAGTCAGCTGTGAGCTGTCAGTCAGCACCAAAGAAGCCATGGGGCTACTGTAGTTAGATTGAAGTTCTAATCCCTGTTAGATATACTGAGGTTTTGTTTCCTAGAATGTTTCCCATTATCCTTCCACGTAAATTATGGTATATTACCTCTAAAATTCTTCCTTTCTCGTCCCTACCCCATTATAGGAGTTATATATGCGTATTACCTGAACGGGTGGTAAGATAAGGTATTAAAAATATATATAAAAAATTATCACCCAAACGCTACGAGTCGATATTCGAACCTTGACTTTTACATCGATGTACAGTACATCCGGTATATCGAGTGTGACGCCTCAAACCGTGAGATCAGCAATACGGGTTATCTGGTGAGTGGGTCCCCCCCCCCCTCCCCGAGTTCCACGAGTCCTACTACCCGTCTGGAATAGCCGCATATTTACATAAATAAGGTAGAATTACTGAGGAAAGATTTAATCATAAGTTTACCCGCATTTGCTTGGAATGCGTGACGAACAAGCACATTACATCCATATGGGATTCGAATACCAACCTCCACGTTGAAGACAAACCTGACAAGCCGTGACTTGCGCCTTTGTACGTATTCATAATTAATATCGTTACTATCTTATAGAATAATATATCACCTAAATATTATTTTTAGCACCGCATCTTACTACATGTACCTATGTACTAGTTACACTAATGGTTTAGGATTAAGAGGGTTTGATCGAGATAAAATACATTCACATTTACGTGAAATAAGAGTGGAAAATCATTAATGAAAAAACTTCCTATGTGCTCCCAATCGGGATCCAACCCCAATCTCCACGTATTCGGCTGTCTAGCCTAACACGAAAGAAGCGTGTTGGACCACGTGGCCACCGAAGCGGGTAGCACGTATTACTGTCAACGTTTAACGCATACTATTTAACTCAACAAACCATATGTTTCAAAATAGATACCCCCCTTCAATACTAAAATAGAGTTTCTTCATTATGTTTATTTGCAGAATACGTTTCAAACTATAACTTGGAAATGGAACGACGACCTCTTTAATCTCAATACCAATTAAAATCTAAGTTTGTTTATGTAACAACTTTGCCAGACGGCCACAAAAATGCCACATCATACAATGCGCAGCATTATTCGTGAGCTATTTTATGACTAGATCAGTAGTGGCATCTAGCGAGGAAATATAAACTATAGACGATCGACCCATCACGAATGTGTTTGCACGATATGTATATACAGTATATAGTTTTAACACCGCATCTAAGTGCTCGTTCGGGTTCTAAACATACATTAACTACACTTATATAATGAAGTTGAAGGAATTTGAATTATAAAAGAAATGTGCTCATAGAGAGTGGTAAACTTACTTACTTTATGGCATTAGGATCTTGAAAGCTCATTGCCACTTACAAAAGGACGCCACCTATCACTTCCTAGCTTGAGCTAGCTATATCCAGTCTACCTCATTACACCCCATCCCTATCTTGAGGTAGTTCTACCCAGTCCACCTCATTACACCCTATCTTTATCTTGAGGTAGTCAGGAGCATAGTGGAATTTGTACAAAAATGTAACTCTTTAATTTAAAAAAACGTTTCTGTTTTAACACAGTGATATGTTAAGGAAATATATTAAAGTACTGTCGAGTTTAATGTATGCATAAAATCAAACTAAACATGCGTTATGGAAGAAATATTTGATTAATTTAGTCCTAAAACAGTTTTAGTTATAAAAACTGAAAAAAAATGAAACCTCAAATCGTATTACTTTCCAAGCCCACTTTAAGTGTCCAGAATAATATATTAAGACTTTAATAGACTTTTTGACGACTCCCATAATGATAATAATAATAATAATAATAATAATGATTGGTTCAAAACTGGGTCGTCTAATGGATGATCGCATGAGAATGAGTCACTCTCTCACAGCGTCACGGCGCCTAGTTCACGAGGAGCCACAAGGCGCCAGTAATATACTGCGGGTACTAGGTAGACGCCGCGGCGCCCAGACACGAGGTGGTGGCAGGTGGGGGTATAAAGGGGGTAATGCCACCCCCCTGGATCAAATCCTGGTGGTTTTGTACCGCAGTCCTGCATGTTTCATAATGATTGGTTTGAACGTCTTGGGTGAGCTTTTTACCGAGGTGACGTTCGTTAGGGATTATGGATGGCTGAGCTAAGTCAGAGAGAAAACTTTAGTAAAAGCTTATGTTCATTTAATTCAGGTATTTAACGTGCACTTTCTAAAACAACTGGCTATATCAGTTTATAACATATAGGTAAATTAAATCGAGAACAGTTATAACACCCAGCCCACGTAGTTTATTATTATTAGCACCGCGTCTTACTACCCGTTCGGGTTATACGCACTTATGTTAATGTGTAATGGTAGGGTGATTGCGAGATGAAATGAAGGACCTACAGTTTAACGTGGAATCCGAACCACGGTGGAGGCCTGGCATTCTCCACATTCACAAGATGTCTTGTCAGAGGTGAAGGAAGTGTTTGGTAATCAGATAAATCTGTGCGAGGATTGAACCCCGGACCTCCAACACAGAAGTCTGACACTTTACCCCTAGACTGCCAGGTCACCCCCACGTAGTTAATTCATCACCGAGAAAGGGGATACACACATTTTTTTCATTGATAGATTATTCATGCATGTCAGGAATAATACCCGGGACCCTTAGCTCGGTAGGCAGACACGCTATTGACTAAGTTAAGGTGTCGGAACTAAATATTATTCAAAACAGTACAAATCTAATAGCTCATTTATTCAAAATCAAATTAAAACCTAAATAGATTTTGTTTAATTAACTAAACTATAAACTTAATCCTGTGATACCAGTTTTTCAAAGTCATATTATTGTTTTATAGTTACTTTTCAGCAGACCTACATTCTTAATGGAGATACAGTTAAGCCAGTTTCCCAATTTACGATCACCAGGGTCCAAATTTTGATGGTATATATTCTTTTGTTTTTGGTACTTCACAGACAATCCTCATACGCGTATAAATTATGTTATGATCCTTTGGTTGAGGTAACATTTTTATATGATATTATTTAGTTATTATTTGTCATTTTGGGATTCTTACATGATATGTTCTTGATATGCGTCGTTTTCGAGTAATGTTCATACATTTATCGTGGGGCATTGATATTTGTATCATATACGTTCCTGGTGAGACTGCAGCGAGGCTGGAAAGGGTAACGTTGGGAGGGCGTAGCTATTACTTCCCAGAGAGATATTGTTAATCACATCTTATATTCTACAAGTGAAGCGACGTTTCTATTCATCAGCTGAAGTGTCGCATCAAGGTTACAAGAGAATAGGATAGGTCATAAGGTGTCAAAGAATAAGAGAATATGCAAGTCAACATTAAGTTTAATTAACAACAATCTTAACAACAAATACAGGCAAGTGTTATTATGAACACGACGCGGAACGAATTGGCGACCGTTAGCAGAGAGACGCCAGACTTTGCGCCAAAAGTTATTATTGGCCGACCACTCTGCGAAAGCAAAGTACTTGCGAGCGCAAATATTTTCCTAGTAGAGTGACGCTAAGTTGCGCAGACCTTTTACTTGTCCTTTGGTTTGCGTTACTAGGTTATGTTTGCTAGGTTTTGTAATTTATTAGGTGTTTTGTGCTACCTGATTTAAACTTGCCATCTCATTAACCCAATATAATAATCTCAAAACGTTTTGTGTGTGTGTTTCACATAATATAACTTTAAATAGGCCTATATTATAATGTAGGCCAAGAGTGGGGATAGTACGCCTATACTGAATGTTAAAATAATATTTTTCTTTGAAACAAAATCTATCAAAATGCATTAGTACTCACTGATAATTGGGACATTCCAATACTAAGATTAAATGTTTGTAGGTTTTATAGTAGGTGGTGGTGAGTTAGGCTTCAAAATATTTGCGATTTTAGTATTATGTTGACTCACCTCGTGGGGCAACATTGACCAAGACGTTGGTCACTTTGGTCTAATTTTCCAGTTGTGGGGAGGTTGAGATTTGAATCCTAGATAGGTGGGATGGGTGATTGTATTTTTATAAATGTTAATCCACTCTCCCGCTACAAAATTCCGAATTCTATATTTCAACCTTTATCATCTAAGTATACCCTATTAGGGTAAAGCACATGGGCAGACCAGTTGACAAGATGATAAAAAGGTAGAACTAATCTGTTTAAGATGCCTCAACAAAACTTTAATAATGTAAGCCTATTTAAACTGAATCATACATACAGTAGTAATTAATTACCTACTATCCACATTAATGTGATTTGTAGGATTATGAAATATTGCAGCAAAGGCTGGAAATAAGCAAAACAGGCCCTAGATTAATGTTTACATGTGGTTAGGTTTAGGCCTAGGTTTTTTAATCATAAAAGATTTACTAAATTTATCTGAAATGGATAGTAGTTAGACCTAGCTATCCTGAAGTTAATAAATTGCAAACAACTCATTATAAAGAAATATAATATCCTTATATTCTTAATCACTTAGCTAAATTATCAATAATTCCCTTTTAATAAAAGGTGCATTTTAATATTTTTTAGCCATCCAAATCACCCTCTCGATCACTTTATTGTTAACTTAGTAGGACGACTGGGTATAAATGCCCATTTTTTTGACATTTAGTTGTCGAAAATATTTAGTGTAAATACTATTTTTTGGGAGTTCTTGAACGCTTTCATCAACTTTAAATAACTATTTTTATTTTCTATGGTCTTCACACAACATATTAAACTGTTCCAGTATCAACACAAATATACGAAGAATAAAATATTGGGTCGTAAAGCATACATTGCTTTATTGGCCAAACTGTCATATTAATTCATTTCCTCGGGAAACATTATATTGAATGCATAATACACATGCTTTTTTGACTAAAATATTTTGTGTGTATTTAATAGTGTAAGTCTGTTTTTTTTTTTCAAAACGTAGGCAAACAAAACTATGCAAGAGATTTATTAAATAGGTTAAATCTTTCTTGCAAATAACGTGACTTGTGATCAGTTGTCGGTGAAACTAAAATCATACAAATAATGTTCGGTCATCAATGCCAGCATTCTCGAAAATATTACCTCATGTCTATCCTCTAACGGCTTGGAAGGTAATATTCATTTGGAAAGTATTGCCAACTGTTGACGCAAACTGAGTTTATTCTCTGCGTTGACGCTAGAAGCAAAGTCGAAGCTAAAACTAGCGGACGATACAATGTGTGGTGGTCATAATGACCCAAACGCTATCTTTTCCTCGAGAGTGAAGCTAACTAGTGTTAGCAGCTTTGCGTCGAATGGTCATAACAGCCCTGCGGTGCTTACCCGTGTTGCTGTTACACCACCAGTCCCGTCCAATGGAGTGGTATGTTACACAATTATGTTAGTTTTATTTCATGTTGTATTTAATCATCAATTCAAACAGGTGCAGTTGTATGGGCTAGGACTAATAGCCAGCTACACAAGATACAGGAGTTTAACTGTTATATAAGCCCTTAATTGCATATATATGTTAGGTTTACATTTGTAAAGTGCATGTTTGATTTATTCATTTGTATTCATTATAAGTTTTTGGTCATATTTTTAGATATTTTTTTTGTAAATTTATAGTGATCTTTGATTATTTTTAAGTGATATATATATATATATATATTATTTTGTTGCAACTAGGTGATCTGGTGGTCTAGGGGTAGGGTGACAGACCTCTGTGCTGGGGGGTCCGGGGTTCAATCCTCTGTCCCGGCACAGATTTATCTGATTGCCAAACTCTTCCTTCACCTCTGACAAGACATCTTGTGAATGTGGGGAA
>CABFOV010004018.1:22585-34059 GCA_902141375.1 Timema poppense | reverse complement strand
CTCACATTCACAAGATGTCTTGTCAGAGGTGAAGGAAGGGTTTGGCAATCAGATAAATCTGTGCCGGGACCAAGGATTGAACCCCGGACCCCTAGCACAGAAGTCTAACACCTTACCCCTAGACCACCAGGTCATCTTTTCATAATATTAATCCTATGAAAATTTAAACAAAAATTTTATTTCATCTTTTAGTTCCCATTAAATCCCTTTTTAACTGTAATTTTCAACACTATTAACGGTATAATTTAAAAATTAAGTATGAGGTTTTTTTTCAATATATGACCTTAAATTACCGTGGTCAGAATACAGCGACGGTAATACATAACATTTTTTTATAATACTTTAGTATAGTAGGGATGAGTAAGGAAGCAGGTCAGAGGTAATATACCCGCATTTGCATTGAAGGAGAGTAGTAAACCCTACTTAGATTTGAGCCCCGATCTCCCCATCATAATCAGGCCAATCCAACACCAGAGTGACGCCTTGGACTGTTCTGCCACTGAAGTGGGTTATATTATTACCGTATACATATTTTTCGCTGGGTTTTACTACACATTTGGTCTTTTACTTACATTTATGACGCTGATAGAATAGGAATTAGGAAGGTATAGTTTTAGAGGAAATGTACTCGCATTGTTGTTCAGGGGGAGGGGGAAATAATTGAGGAAAATCCATCCTAATTGCACCTAGCTGGGATTCTAACCCATATTTTCCGGTCACCGACAATCCATTCTAACATGAAAGTGACGCGTTAGACCATTTGACAATGAATCTGGTGTTTACATTCATTATTATTACTACTATAGCTATTATTGTTATTATTATTTGTATTATAAAACAACTCAGTGAATTGTGGCTTATAATAAAATATTTTTAATTATTTATTTTCTTTGTTTTCTTAGTGTCATAGTAGGTTAAAACGTAACTATTTTTTTTGAAAGAGTTAAATAAAAGTCTTTGATTCAAACAAAATTCGCACATTTATCTGATAAGACAGTAGAGGAAACGGGGGCAAAAAATACTACATTTTGGTTTAATTAAGAAATCTTATTTCGTTTCCTTGGTGCTCATTAAATCCCAAATACTTACACTGGTAAAGTTTTAACATTTATTCCTCCTTAGGGTTGTGACGGGGGGGTAGGGGAGGGAGATTTTCTATTGTGACAAAAAGACACAATTTAAGTAAGAAAAGGGAAATGTTTAGGAAAGGGGAATCCACGGAGGCGCCTAATTAAAAACTAGGATCACCAGTTGTACATCCATTACACTTGAATGTACACCCAGTTTCAAAAATTAGTAAACTGCTCACAAAATGACACAAAAGCAATACCGAAAATACCTTTAATTGTACTAGTTTTGTGTTGAGCTTGACTGCCGAGGACGGGGAGATCGAGGTTCGAATATCGGTTGGGTGAACTGGGGGTGGTTTTTCCTAAGTAGTTTTCCACTCTCCTTCCACGCTAATGCTGGTTACTTCCTATAAATTCAACCTTCTCAATTCCTAGCCCATAATAGTCCAGTAATTTGGTATTTTTACCTAGAAAGTTTTGGAGAAGTCCTGATTTTTGGTTCATTTATGTTTTTCGGGGTGCTGATTATGAATTTCCACTTTGCCACCTCAAAACATTTCGGGAAACATGAAAAAAATTCAAAAAACAACAAAAAAACTTGACAATTTTTTGTTTTTTGCTTATAGCGTGAAAAATATGCACTCTTACAGAAAATGTACCGTATAAAAAATTAAACTAGAGAAAATTTTCCACTATTTAGCTCTGTATAGTTTTTTTTTCAGACAAATAGTTTAGGCGTAAGTGCGCGCTGAAATAGTTTGTATATGTTTCCCTCGCCTCGTATCCGTCTCTCTGCCGCGCGATCTCTCTATTTCTCCCGCTCCCCTCCCTATCATTTCTAAAACCGGGATCGAGTTGTGTGGCGCAGAGGGCAGTCATTTGCAGATATTTTTGACAGTTATGTTGCATTTGTTCGATCAAGCTACAAGTCAAGTGCGGTAGTCGTTTTTGATGGATACTCCGACCAAGTTGCTGAAAAAAGCACTAAATACCTGGGGCGCTCGAGGAGAGCACGCAAAAACAATTCTATCGAAATACTGTTTAATGGAACAATGACACCTACGGTCTCTCAGGAGAAATTCCTTGCCAACTCTAAGAATAAAAGTCGTTTGATATCCATGCTAGTGACGAAATTCACAGAGGGTAACATGGTCTGCAAACAAGCAAAAGAAGATGCGGATACCCTGATTATCAACACAGCTCTTACCTTGGCACCAACACATGAATCTGTCATAGTCGTCGGTGAAGATGTAGATCTTATAGTCATCTTGACAGGTATCTGTACTTTTCCTAACTTTCACTTACTTAAGCCAGGAAAAGGCAAAGTCCCTCAGACACTATATCCTCCTTTAAGTGCAGTTGACAAAGCAGTTGCCGAGCACATATTGTTTTTACATGCCATGAATGGGCGTGACACAACATCAGCTTTGTTCAATCAGGGTAAGATGAAATTTCTTCATACTTTGAAGAATAATCCTGATCTGATTAACATTGTTCAGGTGTTTAAAAACCCTGAAAATGATAAAGAGGCAGTTGTCGATGCGGGTGAACGTTTCCTTATTGCATTGTACGATGTAGGTGGGGAAAAAAGTAGCTTCAATAAATAAGTTGAGGTACAGGCACTATGTAATGTCTGCATACAAGACCACAGCCAACATTGCCTCACTACCCCCTACTGAAGCTGCAGCAAGACAACATTCGCTACGGGTGTTCCATCAGGTTCAACAATGGCTTGGTCATGAAAAAAGACCCGAACAATGGGGGTGGAAAACATCTAAGAACGGCCTCATGCCAGTCACCACCCTGCAGCCCCTTGCCCCAGAAGCTATATTAAATCACATTTCATGCAAATGTAAGAAAGGCTGCCAAGGGAATTGTGCCTGTAGAAAGGCAGGCCTATATTGTTCGAAAATTTGTTTAAACTGTGAAGGAACCTGCGACAACTTGGAGAAAGCTGATATGGACGAGGATGAAGATGTGGACGATCCTGACGTCCAAGGAATTCAAGACCCGGGCCAAGAACTTGAAGCGGATCCATCATAAGGTATTTTGATTAATACATTTACGAACACAGCTATGCATTCTTTAATAACCCACTTTTGATGGTTTTACACCTTAGTCATACCTTGATACACTAATGTTGAACTAACATAACAATTTTTTACTTCTTTACTTTACTTATTTTCTAGATGAACGAAAGGCTCTGAAGGAAGAGGACAAAGACATCGGTCAGCCTGGACCTTCAGCAACAAAGCGGCCCAGACGATTTTGATATTATTGTTATTATTATTATCCCTACATATTTCCCTTGCATATTGTATTCCTACACATTTTTTTATCACGACTGTTTTTAGTTTGTCACTGTAACAGTACCTATGTTAATAAAAACCACATGTATCAACACGAGTATACGTTATAGCCCTATACCTATAAACACCAAGGTACTAGGTATAACAATGAAAACTGTAAGATATTCACATATTACTAGTTCTTAATAAGAATATCATCAAAATAGAGCTTCATCACGAGAAAGAAGCAGGTTGCGCTTGAATGATGAACACTGAGCGTTGTCACTTATTCAAATAGTTTCAACGCGCGTTTGCGCCTTAACTATTCGTCTGGCAAAATAAAACATGCAATGTTAAATTGTAGGGAATTCTCTCTAGTTTATTTTTGTAAATAACAATTTTTCTCGAAAAGTGCATAGTTTTTATGTTATAAGAAAACAACCAAAAATAGTCAAGTTTTTTTGTTGTTTTTTGCACTTTTTTAATATTTACCGAAAATTTTCGAGGTGGCAAAGTGGAAATTCTTAATTAGCACACCGAAAAATATAAATGACCCAAAAATCAGAACTTCTCTAAAACTTTCCAGGTAGAACCCATTTCGAGCACTGATTGACTGGACTATAAGCATAATTATTATTTAAGCGTATAAACCGAAAGTGTAGTAAGATGCAGTGCTAAGCTAATTTTTTTTTAAATCGTACTTATTCACGGGACTGATTAGTGGTGTTGCCTAGTTTAAAGGGGAAAGTCTGTGTGGGTTGCATCTCAAAGCTCAAAGTAGTTTTAAATCCTCTTATATCAAATCTTAGGGGATTTACCCTCATTGACAATTTTTCCTCTTTATATATATCCATAAGTTTAAAAAAACGTTTCAATAGATGTTCCCAATATAATTGATTCTTTAATGCTTCTGTAGGTCATTTTCATTATTAATTCAAATATCTTGGGTTGTGGATAGTAAAAATAATATTATATAAATATTAACACTTGTTTAAACTATTACTAACAGAAGCACCCAGCGCTGCCGGAGGTAACGACGTAATGCATTGCGTGGCTACCGCGGTAAACTCTTTTCATTGCTTCAAACAGATATTTAAACGAATCTCTTTATTGTATTTCTTCCAATCAGATTTTAATAAATTTTTAATAAATCTAGTCAAATATTGTTTTTAAATTCCGGCTTCAAGATGCACATGTTCGCGCACAAGGCACATTTTTAAAATGTCAGCCTTCTGTGCGTGGTATATATCGCGCAATGCTTTTTGACAGACAAATTCTTCATTTAAAATAATTAATCTCATTTACAGGCAAACGTTGCAGAAATTAATGACATACAATTTTGCATCTAAGATCCACGAAGGTTAAGTTCTAGACTACAGACGCTTACCCTGCTGGTTTTCCGTAGCTCTCCTTCTTACATTTGGATTTAATAGCAAAGCGTGTATAGCAGGATATAAATGTCACATTTATTAAACAATGACACCTGGATATGAGAATAGAACCAGGTACCTTTGGTTTAGTACACCAATGTTTTAACCACTGAGCTATTCAGGATTCTTTCCCTGCCTTAAAATATTAGTGAAGAATGACCCTAGGAACGCGTAGATTCCTGGATAGCTCTGTGCATTGGCGCACTAAGCCGAAAGTACCAGCTTAGATTCCCATATTAAAGTATAATTTTTCAATTTAAAGAATGGGATCCGAATTTAGAAGGTAAAATATTAGATTCAGCGGAAATGTCAGTCGTCCTACATTAGTGTGATGATGAGGGAAAATTGCAGTTATAGGTCACGTGTTAAAAAAAACTTAAGTGCGGCCAGTAGATATTCGAACATCCTTGTAAACACTGATCCAATTTATAGCAATCCTGAAGCACTAGACCATGTGACCACCACGTTGGGTATTTTAAAGAGCCTATAACTGATACTTTCACTTGACTATATCTTCAAATGGTAAGGGAGTTGGTAAGTATCAGTGATTTAGAGCAAACTATATGTCGGGCACAAGTCATCAATCAACCCGGGGACTTATAAAAACATATTTTTAAAAAAGTTAATTTTTTTTAAAACTTAACTATATTTCTACGGTGAATTCTGAGAGCCCTTTCTCCATTATGTTTTTGGAAAGGGGGTGTACCAGTATGTTAATTAATCCCTTGTAGGGACGAAGGTTGGAAGTGGGTAGTGATGTAAGGAGAGCTTAACCTACACTCTGACACCTGGTTTTCACCCTTGAATGCATCGTTGGACCACACGTCCTAAACCCACGTGTCATGCAGTAGAGCGTCAATAATTCGTACTAATTGGGGATTGACCCAGTCCAGATTATCGATTTGTCCAGATTTTTTGAAAATACAATACCTATATCAAAAATAAAAACAAATAAGCATAGAGGGGATACTTACAAAAACTTAGTGTTAACATAAAAACATTTTCAGTTTTTTAAACAACAAATTTACACATTGTTTTTTGTTGCAAAAAGGTGACCTGGTCTTCTAGGGGTAAGGTGTCGGACCTCTGTACCGGGGGTCTGGGCCTCAATCCTTGGTCCCGGCACAGATTTATCTGATTGCCAAACCCTTCCTTCACCTCTGAAAAGACGTGTTTTGACCACAACTTGTGAAAGTGTGGAATGCCAGCCCTCCACCGTGGTTCGGATTCCACGTTAAACTGTAGGTCCTCCATTTAATCTCACAATCATCCTACATTAGCGTATGTGCGTACAACCTGAACGGGTAGTAAGAAGCGATGATAATAATAATATTTGTTGATAAATATCACAAATTCTGAAGGCAAAAATCTAACAAAGTTTGAGGTACATTTTTCGGTGGTCATCTCTCTGATATTGATACCACTGAGGTTATTCTTATGAATAATACTTTTAATTGGTGATCTGGATTTTTGGCGTCCGAATTATTGACGCTCTACTATATATCAATTAGTGGACATAGGAACTTCATAGAGTTCATTCTTTGGAAAATGTAATGTTTAATAATATTAGAGGTACATTTGGGGACCTAATAGTTTTAATATTTTAATCACACAATCTTTAAGATATCGTCCATAAACCACGTAACGCTCTTTTCTTACATTTTTTACCCTCCTATCCTCCTACCCATGTAACACCAAGTAGACATTTATCCTGACCTCTCCCCCAATTCAACCTGTATTACGTAACTTTTTACATCAAGAGTGAATGTCATTATTTCATAGGTAAGTTTTTATAACACTTAATCTGGTCGTAAAATATTGTTATCTGGCCGATAAGTTAAAAGTGCGTCTTATGACCACCAGATAGTATTTATCTGCTAGATAAAATGTATTTATCCATCACATTTTTATCGGTAGGTTTAAGTATCTAATAACTTTTATCTGAAAGTTAAAATTGGCGTTGCCATAGTAACGCGTTGTTTTTCATTAGGTTTTACCTATCAGGATCTGTTTTTAGGTTAAAACCTTGGTTCGCGTGTTTAGTAAGTACAGGAACGGGCTCAAACTGTATAAAATTATAACATTTGACTAACACTTTTATATAAACAGATAAGCTATTTGTATAGTAATAGTTATATAAGAACAAATTATTTAAATGTGAGTACAAAAAATGAAATTTTGTAATACCAAATTATTGCCCCCATTTTGGCAGACACCTAAATTAGTACTTGCAATACATCTTAGCTTTTGCGCCCACGTGACGCCATCTTTTTACTGGCATTCGTTTAGCCGCCATTATTTAACAAATGTTGAGCGTTCTCGCCACTCGCTAGGTTGTAGAGGTAGCATCAGGGTTTATACCCGTGCGCGCACCAGTAAAAACAGTATCAACCTTGCATATTCTGCAGAAAAATATATTTATCCTACAGATAGTTATCTGGCAGCTAAACTCAGTTCATAATACGCGTAAAATATACTAAAGTGGCTGATAACCTTTATCTGGTAGCTAACTTTACCCTCCCGATAGCAATATTTATCCGGTAGTCATAAGACCGGCCCTAAAAGAGGGACTCAGATTAAATGCAGCTCAGAATAAAAATGTATGTACAGTATAAATATGTTTACTAAGGGTGGAAACATTAACAATCATATTATTATTTTTTTCAACAAAATTTGAATTTAGAAATTTAGAAAGGATGTACGATTAGTACATTCGGGAGTCTCCTGGGAAACGGTGCATTAGTACTGGCTAATCTTTCCACTACTGGGCTACGAGTGATTTAGTCCAAACGCACAGTATTATTATTATTGCTCATTTTAAAACTTAATCAAAACACAGTTAGATTTACGATAAGTGATTGAAATCTATGATGAAACACTGTTTTTCTATATTGCGTAGTAATAAACTAATCATAAACCTCGATTGCGGCGTTTAAAATTATTTAACTTCTCCAAAATTGTATTCAAGCTAACACACTGTATTTGTTAAGTATTTTGGTAGAAATATTGACAGTACCCCTTTTGAATTGATATATGTTTTAATTGATCCCTTCTAAAGCAGAGCCTTGCCCAGGTGGTGTGTGTATTTTGGGGGTTAAGCCCCCTCTCCACTCTTGTCACCCTCCTCCCATCCCACCATTATTAAAATACAATTATTAATAATGTAACCCACTTCAGTGGCCGCATAGTTTAATGCGCTACTCTCGAAGTAGACTGCCGCTGACGGGTAGATCGAGGTTTGAATATCGGTCGGGTGTAATGAGAGTGATTTTTTTCAAAAATTGTTTTCCACATTCCCTCCACACAAATGTAGATACAGTTTCTTTAAATATAACCTTTCTAGTCCTTAAAATCATACCCGCCTCGGTGGCGTAGTTGGCTAACGCGCTAGTCGTGTTGAGCTCTACTGCTGAGGAAGGGAAGATCGAGGTTCGAATCTCGGTCGGGTGAATTGGTTTTTTCCTAAATGGTTTCCCACTCTCCCTCCACGCAAATGCGGGATCGCTTCCTCTAATTAAACCTTCCCCATTCCTAATCCATTAGATTAATTAGTACTTAAAGCGTATAACCCGAAAGTATAGTAAGATGGGGAGCTAAAAATAAAAACAATGTATAGTGGTACGTACAAGACTTTAACTTGGATTCATTAGGTGGTCGACTCCTTAACACACTGTGAGAGTAAGACTTGAAAAACAGAAGTTAAACAATATTGCTTTTCTGGAGTCCGCCCAAATTTCCTTTCAGATCCTCTCCAAACTTTTAGTGAAATTTTTCTTAAGGTAGTTAAGCCAATGAGTATAAAAAAAAGTTAAAAAGAAAACGAAACCAGTAATTTTCAGAACGAAACTAAAAACTAAGTGGTATTTTAAGAAAAGTTATTCCTATTAAAGTAATTAAGAAAAAAAAATGATGGGGCAATTGAGGTAATCAAGGCAGAGAATTTCCCCTTTTAACGCATAAAAAAGGCTTGTCAAGAATCCTCTCTAATTTCCCCCAAAAAATTGTCTATATACTTTTATGACCCCATCCTTCGGTACAAGTTAAACTATTTTTGAAGAAACAGTCACCCCTTTAAATTTGGAAGTTAACTTATTTTTAACTATGACCCCAAAAAAAAATCATTGAATAAGCATTTAGTAAGACCATTTAATGAAATCATCAAATACACATAGATTAATATTTCATGAATATTAGGTTATTTTGCCAATAGAAGAAAATATTTAAATAGTAAATTTAAGTTAATTACGTTGCCTACTTTGTGATTTCGAAGCTATTTTTAAAAGTGGGTTGCATCCTAGCTTGACGCACCTAAGTAGGCCTACGCTGGGACACCAATGTATGAAGGAGAAAGAGAAGGAATAAAATGAGCAGTTTATCATGAGAGGTATCTTGTTTAGAAGCTGATAACACGTCCCCTCTTACTCTAGCGAGTTTACACACTCACTATACCCTTTCCTCCTTGAAAATATTGATTTACTTTTTAATTTTACAATTTCCTTGTTTCCTATTCTAGAGAGACATTTGCTACCACGGACATTTTTAATCCAAATCCTGGCAGGAAGACTCCTACAGGACATTTTCATGACCAAGACAAATAGCCTGAGTTGTAAAGGATCTATAAAAAATATGTTTAGGAAAAAAATATTTAGAGATAAAATTAATAATTTTGTGACATTGTAGGACTATTTTAAGAACTATTTAACAATTCATGGTTTTTGTTTCAACGTTATATCTTTAAAACTCGCTGAGTAAAACGTAAATTCACCAACATTGGAAAAACCATCTTGACCGACCATGACGTCACAGGTAGGCAACGTCCTTAAAAATGTTGGTGTTCAAAATACACCTTAAGATAATAGTAAAATTAAAGTGTTATAATTTTAAAGTAGTTTGATTCATCATTATTTTAGTTATATATGTTATGCACCTAATAATTGCATCCGGTCTCGTTTTCTAGTCTCGGTTTCGTTTTCTAGTCTCGGTTTCGTTTTCTAGTATACATTTTCAAGGCTCACAAGTTTTTAGTAATATTAAGTTATAAAAAAGTATTAATAAACACACAAAATAAAATTAATTTAGTTGACATTATTAAAATTTATTATTTGCAATAAAAGATGTTATTTACATTTACTATGCCTATCGCCCAATTTTGTATTTGATAAAAAAAAATGGAAAGGAAATTAATTTGAATTGATTTGTATGAATAAGGTGAAATGATACGGGACGCGAGTTAAGATAAGTGTTTTCACTATTTTAATAACATACAAAAGTTTTTGGACTAATATAAATAAATAAAAACACTTTTTTGAGCTGTTACCGTCTTGAAACGGATAACCAGTTTGTCGTTAAACTTAGGTTAAAAAAACAGTTCCTGCTAAATTTTGTTAAAATTGATCTACGAATTTGGAGGGTACGCAAGACGTTGTTTTTTTTCAAACTCGCTTTGCTCGTTGGGGGTGGATGTAGACTAACGTAGTTCCAGAGCCGTTTTTTGATAGGTCTTACCGTTTAGCCACAAGAGACTTCCAAAGAGAGGTCCGCGCCTACTTTAAAGCTGCTCCACCATTTAGAATTTTTTTTTAAAATATATATATTTTTAACTTATTGAAATTTTCCCATTGGTTACAAGCTAAAATCTATAAGTTTGCCGAATTTCAAGTTTATATCTCATCTGAAAGTGGGTAAACATTAATGTCAGTGAGTGAGTCAGCCACGTGGCCACGTTAGAGGAAGTGAATCCGCACTTGCGTGGTGGGAAAGTGGAAAACCATTTAGGAAAAACCCTCCTCAGTTCACCCGACCGTGATTCGAACCTCTATCTCCCCATCCTCGGCAGTCGAGTTCAACGCGAAACTAGTGCGTTAACCAACTACGCCACCGAGGCGGGTTACAGGAACTTAAGTCTGGTTATTAGCACCCTTGTACTTAACTTTAAGGGAAGTTTATATTCACTTGTTCCTCATACTTAGTTTCATTGTTTACTTAATTAATCCGTCACATCCGGGATTCCAACCGTTTTAAAGGTGATTTGCTATATCCTGAAATGTGTTACTGCACATAGATCTGAACTACCACATAAATGAGAAATTTGTTTACTCCTTATTCGTTATTTTATGTGCCATTGCTTTGTTTGTTTAGTCAAAAGCATAAAAAAAACTACTTAAAAAACTACTAAACCTTATTTTTTGATGAAAGTGAACTCAATAATTTGGTCGACACAACATAAAGATACATTTGTTATACTACTTATTCGCTAGGCCTATTTTAATTACGCTGATACTATAGAAACGGGAAAGGGATAATTTAGAAGACACGTACCAGCAATTTCGGAAAGGAAAAGTGGAAAAACATTCAGGGGAAAAAAACACGCTAAGAATACTCAGTCTGAATCGAAGCCCAGACCTCGCCGTTACTGACAAACAGTACTAAAAAAAAAGCTTCACGTTTATTATATCGGTTCATGGAGGTGGGTGACACAAATTAATAATATAGTTTGTCTAGAAACAACAACATTAAATATAAGTTCGAACCCAAACTTTTTTTATATATTTTTTTTTTTACTTGCTTCTAAAGGAAGCGTGACAGAATAATAGTTCCCCTAGTTACGGTCTTCTTCATCCGTGTTTTATTCGTTTCTAGTCTTAGAACGGGGTAAGACGGGAAGGGGGGGGGCGGGGGGAGAGTCT
>CABFOV010004018.1:7651-17863 GCA_902141375.1 Timema poppense | reverse complement strand
AGATTTATCTGATTACCAAACCCTTCCTTCACCTCTGACAAGACATCTTGTGAATGTGGGGAATGCCAGGCCTCCACCGTGGTTCGGATTCCACGTTAAACTGTAGGTCCTCCATTTCATCTCACAATCACCCTACCATTACACATTAGCGTAAGTGCGTATAACCCGAACGGGTAGTAAGACGCGGTGCTAATAATAATAATAATAATAATTCTTAATTCACACAGGTACGCCAAAATATAGACGAATCTTTATCTAGAGATGTATTAAACCACATATTTCTACCCGTCTAGACTATCAGCATGTTTTACACTAATTACTAAAGGATAAGGAATGTATGATTTAGAGCAGAGATTACCAAAGTTTGTGGTAGCATCACCCACCCACCCCTTAAACCCCCACTTTACAATCAGAGGGGGCTTTGGCAATACTACAAACTTGGTGGTGAGAAGGGGGGTGGCAGGTGAGATTTAGCTCTCTGATGCAATAATTGGACAGTTGAAGTGTTAATTTTATTTTAATACAAAACCTATTAGTTTTCAAACTGCTTTGTTCAAAGTAATAATGTATTTTAGTAGTCTCAATTAATGAGAATAGCCCCATAAATAGCGTGTGTTCTTTAGTAGAGGAAAGTAAATATATCAATTTCAAGGATCACACTAATATATTTGTAATTCTAATTTTATTCACTTTTCATACTAAGAATCCAATGTGTTATCTGAGAGAAGTACAAATATGTGATTAAAAACAATCATTAATCATAATGAAAATGCGTTCTATTCATTACTTATATATAGGGACGCCTAAGTGGATTGATGCGCCGGAGGGTCTAAAAAAAAGATATAAATAAAAAATAAGTGTGTAAGCTCCCTTCTCCCTTAATCAATGTGTGCAAAAGCCGTTTCTTTTCTCCCTTTTGTCTTAATATATTTTTGGTGACTTATAATTTTCTCTCAAAGTGATATGCCGACAAAGCGATCCCTAGTGTCATAAAACCATAAAATATATTATGTTATTATTTATTCGTTTTAAAATATATATACTTAATATTAAGAAGTTAAAATAATGTAGAAATTATTTATTAAGAATTAATTATTAGCTTATTTAATTCAAAATATAATTTTTCTAAACACTAAAAATAATATATTCAGTTGTAATGCACCCCTAGCTCTTGGTTCGCCCAATGGGTGGGGAAGAGGGAGGGTCCTGATCATAATTTAAGGTAAGAATAGAAGGTATTGGTATAATTCATATTAGGCGGGGAGGGGGGGCAGATAGTGTTTTTTTTAAAGGGCGCTGGATATAAAAATGTTGGGTAACACTGATTTAAAGGAAATGTGCTCGCATCACCGTTGAAGGAGGGCGAAAAACTTATTTAAGAGGAAACAAACATGAGTACACCTAGCCAGGATTCGAAACCCCCACTCTCTCCATAACTGACAATCTTGGTCTTATGGAATAGTGACGCCTTAAGTCCGCAACCTGTGGCCCACCAACTGATTTTATCTGGCCCGGAAAATATTTAGCATTCTAATAATTGTGTTAATAAAATTATACTAAAAAATAACTAATTACTATTTGAGAAATTTAAGGTTATAATTTTTTGCTAGATATTCTTTTCAAGTAAGACCACCATTTTTACTTTCTCTCGACACCTCTGAGAGAAAATATTGTGATCGTTAAAAAATCAAACTCGAGATTTTTATTAATGTCGAAGATTCATAACCCTCTTAAACAAAAATTTTGGTTTTTTGCGATGTCGTCTGTCTGTCTGTACCTCGGGCCAGAGCCGAAACTATTATACATATTGAGTTATAGCTTGGTATATGGGGTGTTAATAAGGTTCATCCGAGCTTTTTTAATTAAATGTGTAACCCGAATTTTTATGGTAGTTTACTGAAGCGCAAAAAGATTATATATTTTCTTTTTCTCGACACTTTCTCTAACGATTTTGATTCATTTGTTATATATAGACACTGCTTATTACTATAAACAATATGGCAACTCTAAGTTTCCTGTTAAAATAATTGTGAGTGTACTTTACATGAAAGAAATATTCCAATTTTCATCATTTCTTGAATATTATTTCATCTATGATCTTTGGTGTAGTGTATCTACAACAATGTATGATTTATGAAACGAAATAATAGGTACAGTACTGACTGACAGCTGACGTCTTTGAAAAGTTACCAGACCAAATTATGTATTCATACGCCGAACCATGTGATCTGCAAAAAACATGTGTTTAGCAGCTGTCACTTCTGACAGTCAAAATTGAGGTATATACCTAGATGTTAACTGTCAGAAGTCAGCTGTGAGCTGTCAGTCAGCACCAAAGAAGCCATGGGGCTACTGTACCTATTATTTCGTTTCACAAACCTTACTAGTTTTTAGTAAATGTCTATTTTAAGGTAAAGCGAGATAAAAACTGTGCAGCGCACCGGACCATTTCTTTTTAACCAATATTTCACACGATATCAAAAAGTTTGTCGAGGCCTGTCTTATACCATGTGACCTATAAAATCCGGTTTATTTACCAAAGAGAGCAAAAACCGTTACTAGATCTACTTTCGCGCGATCATACGTCAGGTCATGTGATCTGCAAATATCACTTTTTACTAATATTATCAATCCCTATAAAATAAAACTAATAATATAATAAAAGGTTATCAATTTTGGCCACAAAAAACAAAGTTTGTATTTTCTAAATGGCCTTTCATTTAAAAATTGTACTGTACCCCTTGAGTTTTACTGCTATGGTGGAAATGACACTAACCTTTCAATAAAATTAAAAATTAATTATTTAACGTTTGTTTTACTGTTGAGATTTAGTAGCTGTATCAAGTTTTTTTAAGTAGATAATTCTGAACCCTTGCTTCTACCAATGGGAGTTTTATATGAAAAAACGATATTTTCAGAGTTATTTTGACTGTTTGTGAGGAATCTCTTGCAAATTTGTAGTATTGAAGTGCAAGAGACACCATATACATTTTCCATTTTTTATCTGATCAGGTCATGTGAAATATTTTTATATAAATAAGTTCGATCTCTTCCTTATAACATATATATTATATTGTCTATAAAAGAACCAATGACAGTTATATTTTTTATCCGATAGTTACATGTAAACTCTTTTTAAGTAGGTAATGCCGAGCCCTTTCTCTTAACCAAGGGAGTTTTACAGGAAAAATCAATATTTTTAGAGTTATTTTGATTGTTAGATGTCTTTGTCAATCTTGTAGTATTGTAGTGAAAGAAGAAACCATTTAAATTTATTATTTTTTAATCAGATTGCATCATGAGAAATTTTTTATGTAAGTAGGTCCGAGACCTTCTTTTTCCCACATATTTTGGCTATAGAATAAACATGGACAGCTATATATTCTATCCAATCGTGTCATGTGAACTCTCTTTCAGTAGGTAATTCTGAGCTCTTCCTTTCAACTAATGGAGTTTATATAAAAAAAATTGATATTTTTTTAGATATTTAGATTGTTTGTGAGGTGTCTATGGATATTTTCTAATATTGAAGTGTAAGAGACCCCATTTAAAGTTTCTATTTTTTTTTTATCTGATCGGGACATATTTACCTTTTTATGTAATTAATTCCGAGCCCTTCTCCTTACCATAGAGGTTAACTATAGAAAAGCCAGTGACAACTATATATTTTATCCGATATTGTCCTGTAAATTTTCTTTAAGTAGATAATTTCCAAGCTCTTCCTTTTACATAAGATAATTTTATACGAAAAAATAATACTTTTGGAGTTATTTTTATTGTTTGATAGATGTCCCTGACAATTTTGTAGTATTCAAGTGCCATATTATACAATTTTTGATTTTTTTTTAATCTTTTACCTGATCGGGTCATGTTAACTAGTTTTCTATAAATAATAACGATTCCTATTTTATCATATCACTTGACTATATTATTATTATTAGCACCGCGTCTTATTACCCGTTCGGATTATACGCACAACTTGACTATAGAATAGCCAGTGATAAACTATAATTTTTGTTTGATCGTGTAATGTAAACTCTCTTTGTGTAGGTAATTCGGAGCCCTTCCTTTTACCTAAGGAAGTTTTATATGATTGATCGTTAATTTTTTAGTTATTTTGATTGTTTTAAGGTGTTTCTGGATTTTTTTTAGTATTGAAGTAACAGATACAACTTTTTTATTTTTTATTATCTAATCGGGTCATGTGACTAGTTTTATGCAAGTATGTCAGAGCCCTTTATTTACGATTTAAGTTGACTATAAAAGAACCAGTGACAGTTATGTTTTTCAATCGATCATTATATTTAATCTCTCTACAAACAAGATAATGACCTTAACTTGTTTGCGAGATAGCCAGGGCTATGGTGTCTACTCAACTTGATATTTTCCCTGACTTCACCCTGATCATTTCCTAAAATTCCCGACTCAAAAGTATGTAACACACTTCTTCCCCCCACCCCAACCCCTTAAGTTTTTGAAATAATTTTTTTATGAATAATAATATTAAGTTTTAACATTTAAATAAACTTTTATTTTATTAACATGGTCTACTAGGAATTATTAAATATAATACACTGCTACAAAAAACAAATTGGATAACATTGAAATTTACTTATTTAACAGTTACTATATTTCATATTTTGAATAAAACATTTTCCCAGAATTTTTTTGTTTGTAATTTACAAAATTCTTGACTTATTCCCTTTTTCCCCAGACCACCTAAAATGCTGTGCCAATTCCAGTTTTCCCGGATTTTTCTGTATGGTAGACATCCTGTAGAGGCTATGGTTTGAATCACGGTGAAAAAATTGTATACCCATAGTTTACAGTAAGATAAGCGAAATTTCGTAAAAAATTTAACAGTACCTTTAGCTTTTTATTAATGATTGGATAAAAGAGGAAACATGTTAAGGAGCATATTTTTGCAGTTTTTTTTAACAACAATTGGGTTTTTGGCCAAAATAAGTAAAATATTAGGTCTACTATAGTAGATATTTTTAGTTTAACTTACTACACGTAGTAATTTCGAAATTTCTTAAACATTTGTCATGAACACTCTGGTATTTGACCATAATTTTTTTAAGGCGATTGGCCCTTTTCATTTGGAGTGGAAATGCAGAGCCATAGGAACAAACGCTTATCTTCAAGAATTTTTATTGTTTTACTTTTAGGAGAATTTTAAAACTGGTCAAATATCGATAAAATTGACATTTTTCAATAGACAAATAAGAAAATGTAACCGTTAATAGACATCCATACATTATCTTAGAAGGGTTGTTGAAAATATTACTATAAAAAGTTCACTCGTTCTCGAGAAAACTGATGTTTCCGAATATATGATTTTTCCTCAAGACCTGCCCGGTAGTTAGCGCTATCTACGGTTTCCATGATCCACCTGTTCTTGTTGGCGCGGAAGGATACGTTGGTTGGTTGTGAAGCCATGCCACGCATTTCACCCTCCCGCCCACCATCCCAAAAAATAGGTTTTAGATTTGCACTCAACAGGGACAAAGACCCTTTTAGGTGTGTTGTAGGGAACGTGAGACAAGAGCAGTGTTTGTGAAGTTTTTGTAATTTTTTTTTTTTTCAAAATTAATATAATTCTCCTCCAGTAAAAGCATACGAGTTTAATTATTTTTTTCACATGGTGAAATTAACAGCTCTTTAATATCTGTCAAGAGTGTCCTGAAATTTAATGACAACTTGTTATCTTAATTAAAAGAGTTTCTCATCTAATTCCACTATGGTAATGAGATGTATTCAACAACTCTTGTTATCATCATGTGTAGAAAATAAAAATAAAATGTTTCTACTGAAGAAATATTTTATTTATTTTGGCCAAAAAGATGTTAGTCTATAAAAACTGTAGAAACACTGACATTCTTAAGTGCTGGTCAAGCAGCAAGACGCTTGTTGATAAAGAATGTTCTATATTAATAAGTGTAGAAATGTAAGCTAAATGTATAAATTGAACAAATATTTAGTTTATTTTACTAAAAAAAAAGAATCGTTTATCTCACGTTCAGTTTATTTCCACCTTAATGGGTTTTTTTCGGGCTTAATAACTACTTATTGGTATTATAAAAATGTTTTTATGAATCGTTTTTATTCTTCAGGAGCATTATAGTGTATAACATATGATGGTCTAAAACAAAATAAAAGCACTATATTACTTGTATTTCAATACTAATTTAAAGTATTTATCTTCACAAAAGCTTACAGACTGAGTCCCAGAGCTATTGTTAGTTACTTAAAAAGAAGTTCCTTGTTCAGTTTATTAGACTGTTTATACTCATACAACTGTAATTGAGAGTTTTTTTTTCACTATATAAGAAGAAAAGATGTAAATAAAGTCAGAATTAAAAAAGGTTCTAGGAACATAGTTTTTTCCCTTTTATAAGTCATCTGAAAGAATAAAATTTTAATTTCCATGTTCTTTTGGTTCTTATCTTGCTAAAAAAAACTAATGAACTGTAGTAGAAATAAATATAGTTTCTTATAACTTAAACGAGAATACCAAAATTAATGTCCATGGAATTTTAATACATTGGTACTTGTATTATCTCTTATTTATTATGTATGCTCTCAATACTTTGAAATGTATTTATGCTAGCTCAAACGTTCACTACCACTTTTACCTATCCCTATCTTGAGCTAGCTATCCAGTCCACCACATTACACCATATCCCTATGTTGAGCTATATCTACCCAATCCACCTCATTACAACCTATCTCTATTTTGAGCTAGCTCTATCCAGTCCACCTCATTACAACCTATGCCTATGTTGAGCTAGCTCTCTCTATCTAGTCCCCCTCATTAATTCTAACTCTTACAGGTGCATTCTAAGTTTACCCTCCCCTCCCATCTAGGTATAGGTTTCCCCAATGGTATCTTCCCATTGGGTTTGCCAGTCAATACTCTGAACAAGGTTCTAGATTCGCCCACTCGAGCTGTATGTTATGTCCATTGTAATCTACGAGACTTGATTATCCTAATGTATTGTGATGAGTACAGGTTGTAAACATCAATAAACACTCAAAAATTCAGAACACTAAAGTCTAAATTATTTAGTAAATTATAGTAAATTTCAGTGTAATAAAACGAGCTGAACCATCATTCCAATCATTTTTTTTTTCAGCTAGCACTGTCTCCAGTACGTGTCAGTATCTATTCGGGTTGTATTCATTATGTTGGTTACGTTAATCGGCTAGGGATGAAGAAGGTAGGATTGAGATGAAATGTATCCATGTTTGAGTGGAGAGACAGTGTGAAACCACTTTGGAAAAATCATCCTTTCTACGCCCAGCCAGGATTCAAACCATTCGCCTGCAAACAAGACTAGACTAGCTTGATTGATGTTGACTTTTTTTTAGCATCGATTTGTAAATAATTAAAATTGTGAAAAGTTCCTAAAAATAAAATTATACGCTTGTTTTTTTAAATTAAATAAACATAATAATTTTACTTTTAATATAAGGGACACAGCAAGGTATATTTTAACTCGCAACTACTTTTCTTTAACTATCGCAGCCCATTACACAAATTAATTCACAGTGTAAAGAAGGCGTGGTCTTTATTCATTTAAGGGGGTGGGGGGGGGTGGACATAGTTCTGTACTTTCACTTTCTAGAGCAACCACTCCCACTAAATAAACATGCTCTAATTTTACCAATCTATCTCACAATTTTTCCTATCTTTCTCTCTCTCTCTCTCACACACACACACACACACACACTTCTATATCTCACTTTTACTCTTGTTACCAATCCTCCCCCGCCCCCCCCTCCCCCCTTGACGTTTCAGTGTTCACCAATTAGTAGCACTACAAGTACTATTATAATTCTTTCGTTTTTCGTTCAATCCCCTACACTAGAAGGGCCCAGAAGTAAAGAGTTGAACCTTTATAACAACCTTTAGGAAGCTGACGTTATAGGAAGGGATAAAGGTTTGCGATAGAACAATGTCTGCTGCCTCCTAATGTCCTTGTCTGATGCCTCTTGAAGCTCTCTTGTACGATGACGGCCCTCTTCATCCTCTTCAGACCGGTTGCTTCTACTTGCCATCTCTTTTTCTTTTTTCATCATCCCCCACTTCATATTCCTATCCATTCTCTCTTTCTATCTCTTTTACTTACCACCGCTTTTCCATTATTATTTTCTTTCCCTATTATTTGAACACTTCTTATCTTTGGACATATCTTTTTCAGTCTTTATGAAATCTTCCTTCTATACATTCATCTTTAGCGGTTTTTTTATTTAATTATTGTTTTATATCTAGTATTTTTCCTTCTCTTGTGTTCTTTCATTTCTTTCATTACTCTCCTTCTCACTAAGCTAATATCGTCGAAATGTTAACTAATTATTTTATAAGCATTGAACCTTTATCTTGAATACTAGTTAATAATTTTGTCAGGCACCCTAGATCAGTCGGTATTACGTCTGTCTACTGAACTATGGCTCCTGGGTTCGAATACTTGCTGGGGTTAGAAAAATATCATTAGTATACTGAGGCTTATTCTTTCAAAACGATTACTTAAGGTGGGAGTGTAGGAGACGCGTGAAAAGTTCAGTGCGTTTGCATTTGTTTTATAATAAAACTTCTTTATTTTTTTTTGCCAAACTGAATAAAATATTGCTTCTGTATAAATATAGTTTAATTTTCTTCCCACGGTGACCTCAATATTTCTTGAATATCTGTTAAGGGTGTCCTGAAATTTAATTACAACTTAATCTCTTCATTTCCTATCTTGACCAGCCATGACGTCACAGTTAGGCAACGTGCTTAAATAAATGTAACAAAATCAAAAGCTTTCGTGAAAGCTATAGTTTACCCAAATTAACTATGATTTTAACAAAATGTCTCCAAATGTTAAAGAAGGAGACATATAAAAATAGATTTGACCTTTAATCTCTGATTTGGTGACCTGGTGGTCTAGGTGTAAGGTGTCGGACGTCTGTACTGGGGTCCGGGGTTCAATACTCGGTCCCAGCACAGATTTATCTGATTACCAAACCCTTCCTTCACCTCTGACAAGACATCTTGTGAATGTGGGGAATGCCATGCCTCCACCGTGGTTCGGATTCCACGTTAAACTGTAGGTCCTCCATTTCATCTCACATTCACACTACCATTACACATTAGCGAAGGTGAGTATAACCCGAACGGGTTGTAAGACGCGGTAGTAATAATAACATTAATTCAAGCTAGCTCAGGAAAAAAATTTGTTAATTCTTCCTCAATTCTGATTTACCGTACAACTGTTAAACTGGGTGAGTAATTCATTTTCTGATGGCACAGCGTTCGCCCAAAACAAAACCGTATGCTGCAAAAATTAGGATTGTTATTTTTATATTAAGGCATTTAACGTGCACTTGTTGAACCGACTGATTATTTCTATGAGTGATATTAAAAGGGCTTAACAATTTGGCCAGGAAAGGTATTTTCACATACCTCCCAGGGCTCTTTTACACTCCACAATCAGCATGGGGACCGATGGCTTTACTTCTCCATCCATAGGAAATTGTGTCCAAGAAAAATCCGTCGACCCCTGCTGGGTTCGAGCTGACTAACATAGAGTCCAGACCAAAAAGGTCGCCCTTTTTGAGGCTTGTTATTATTATTAGCACCGCATCTTACCACCCATTCGGGTTATACGCAACTACGCTAATGTGTAATGGTAGGGTGATTGTGAGATGAAATGGAGGACCTACAGTTTAACGTGGGAGCCGAACCACGGTGGAGGCCTGGCCTTCCACACAATCACAAGTTGTGATTAATACACGTCTTGTCAGAGATGAAGGAAGGTTTTGGCAATAAGATAAATCTGTGCCGGGACCGAGGATTGAACCCCGGACTTGATGCTTGTTAAATGTACAGTACAGTAAACTTAGAAATTTTGAGGAACATCAGCTCAAGCCAACGGACCAGTTCCATAGTCAGACTAAGTACGCCTCAATTGCGACGATGTAGTAAAGGACCTCTCTTGCACACTCAATACTATTGCACAATAATATTGACCGTGTAAGGGTAATATTGAAGGTTTAAATGTTGATTGAAACTTTGTTAATATATTGAAGCTTCACCAATATTATTGCAACGTGTAAGGCGGCTTTAGCCCAGTTTGTTTACGATCATCCTCAAGTGGTTCTGTTTTTTCTAACCTAAAATACCAGCAACGTCTGTTTTGGTGGGGGGGAAAAAAGGAACAGATA
>CABFOV010004017.1:18905-57599 GCA_902141375.1 Timema poppense | reverse complement strand
GATACTTTTATAAATACAAGCCATATATTGTTGAGTCCCAAGTCCCTGGTTCGACTCCCGTATCCAGGTCTCAATGATGAAGTAAGCATAAATAATAGCTTTGGATAAACAAAACATATATTATAGTATAGATTGAAAGTGTCAACAAATTGATGTATTGATAAAATATTCTTATGTGTGATAGTAACACAATATTTAATTACTTCAACGGTTTGGAGGAAATATAGAAGCTCTTTCTATTATTTTTTAGTGAATTTATTAAATAAACAAATTTATAGTCCCTTTGGCATTACAAAATCCTAATTTGAGACAGTTATAAATATATATTAATGTTTGATGGATATATAAAATCGGTTAATTATTTTATTTGTGTTAAGGGAATTAATTAACACACTATCTATAGATATTTAAGGCGTGTGTGCCTAAAATACAACTTAGGAATGCCTTGTATGGATATAAACATATTACTTAGAGACAGTTTTGATAAATATTACTATAAATAACTTATTATTCGTGAGCCTGTAAAACTATTTTTATGTCAACGGTTCATGCTTATTGACTCACAACAGCCAAGGTGTGATGAAGTTGAATGTGTTGCAGATGACATCCCTGCACCTGATCGTAGTTTTAATGGCTACATCCCAATCTCTCTCTCTCTCTATAGACCGTGTAGGGTAGTTTTTCACTCTCCCTCCACGCAGATGCTGGCTCACTTCCTATCTCCGCTCGCATAATAAATAATAACTTTGGGCATTTTCACATTTTAACCCTGCGCAAATGATACAACATCACTAATTTTATTATTCAGTCTCTTTCTCCCTCATTTATTTCTAACGCTTTCCCGAAGAGATAATTTTGAATCCCTGTCTTACGTGTGTACCGAGGCCAGTTATCCCTCTCATCGTCCGTGTCTTGTGGCCGACTAGACTGCTAAAGATGGGAGGAAAGCGGGTTTTGATCCCTGTCAGATGTATTGAGGCTGTGGATTTTTATATAGCTGGAAGTTATTAACATTAAGAATGACCACACGGTTTAAGGAACTACTCTCGCAATAGACTAGATTGCTAAAGATGTGAGGAAACCTGGTTTTGATCCCTGTCAGATGTATTGAGGCTTGGGATTTTTATATAGCATATGTTAGTCCTGCATTTATTATCCCCAAAAATAGTTGGCGGGCTTAGACTAATAGTCGTCTATAGAAAGATAAACAAACAGATTTTTTGATCCAAACACCATGCCTACTGTTGAAAGTCCTTTTCAACATTTAAGGGGGGCGAAGATCTATAGTTTAATAGACCTGAATGCTAGCTTTTTTTCAGTGTGCTTTGACTGAAGAATCAAAACAATATACAGCCTTTGTTACCACGTGGGGATATTATGAATATAATAGAGTTCCGCTGGAGATAATTTATGGAGGAGCTGCTTTGCGTCGAGTTTTTGATCAGAGCTGCTTTGAGTCGAGTTTTGAATCATATTTGGCAGATTTTAAATTCAAATTTGTATTCAATTACTTAGATGACATCTGTGTCAATAGTCAGTCCTTAGAAGAAAATTCTTAACATGTTAGATTAGTGCTGCAACGTCTTAGAGAGGCAGGTCTAACTGTGAACTTTGATAAAGTGACATGGGGTACTGATTCTATTAAATATTTGGGATATATTATTTCTAAGGGAAATATTCTAGTAGACCCTGAGAGGATTAGCCCGATAGTTAACTTCCCGACTCCTAGGAATTTAATGCTGGTTCAACGTTTTGTGGGGATGTGTGCCTATTATTCTAGGTTTATTCCTTCCTTTTCGGAGTTAGCAGCCCCTTTAAATAAACTAAATAAGAAAGGTGTACAATTTGTCTGGGGAGACGAACAAAACAGTGTCTTCTCTAAACTTAAACAAAATTTTATACCCCTAATGTTTTGAAAATGTCTGATTTTTCACTGCCTGTCGACATTAAGGTGGATGCATCTTCTTATGCACTTGGAGCCGTTCTATCCCAGCGATATCCTGAAGGACTGCTTCCTGTATCTTTTGCGAGCAAAACTTTAAATGAGGCTCAGAAGAGGTACAGTCCTTATGAAAAGGAATGTCTTGCTTACGTATATGCAAATGAAAGATTTGCGGATTATTTAGAGCAACGCTAGTTTATTTTGTATACTGATAATAGCGCTTTTTCTTTGATGTTTAACCACTCTAAACAACTAAGTAAGATAGGCCATTGGGTTCTAAGGCTATCAAGCTTTAAATTTAACACTGTACATGTCCCAGGAAAAGATAACGTAGTTGCAGATGTCTTAACACGTATCATTGAGGGAGTGTTCCCTATACTTTCCTGTACTAGCCCTTCTAGTATAAATGTAGTTAGAACAATCCCGGAATCTTTTATGTCCCTAAGACAACATCAATTGGATGAACCCTTTTGTAGGGAGATTATTGATAGGTTAGTTAGTGGTGAGACAGTAAACAATTTTCTTATGCATAGAGACTTGCTATATGTGCGGGGTGGAAAAAATAGGGGCAGGAAAATTTTGGATCCCTCTAAATTATGGGATATGATCCTTAAATAGGTTCATGATTCCACCTTTGGAGACCACCTGGGAGTTTTTAAGACTCACTGTAAGATTGCTCAGGAGTTTTTTTTTGCCCATTATGTATCAGGACATTAGACAATGGGTTGGGAAGTGTGATGGGTGTCTAGGTGCTAACCCCTCTTAGAACACTCGTTATGGGCTACATTCTGCAGATGTCGTTCATAGCCCATGGGATATTGTGTTTGTGGACTTCGTGGGGCCCATCACTCGTTCTACCAGTGGGAATACCTGTGTTCTTAATCTTATTAATGGTTTTTCTAAATTTGTTGTGATAATATCCCTTAGGAATATGAAAGCTACTACCACCGTGAAAGCTTTATCTGATAGGGAGTGGGCTATTTTTGGGGCTCCTAGAAAGATATTCAGTGCTAATGGACACTGTTTTCGATCCAAGGTATTCCATGATATGTGTTTTGCGTGGGGAATCAAACATGTAACCACTAGCCCTTATAATTCTGCTCCTAATCAGGTGGAGAGGTTTAATAGAAACCTAAATATTGCTTTAACCGTTTTATCATGGCACTTCCCAGCCTCACTGGGATAAAGAGCTTAACTTTCTTTCTCTGTCATTCAACTCAGATGTTCACGAGTCTACTGAAGCTACCCCTTCCTATTTGTTGCTTGGTAGAGAGCTGAGCCATCCCCTGCTAGCTATTTGGGACGTTGGCCGTCTGGTTGGGGATTGTGGGACCTCAACTTATTATGAAAGGTGTAAGCTTGCCTTTCATAATTTTTGGAGATCCAGAGAGAGGGTGGCCGCTGCTTACAATCGAGGTCGGTTGCCTGTAAATGTGTCTGTGAATGATAAGGTTATGTGCCGGACGTTCCCATTGAGTTCAGCAGTCGACAGAACCTCAGCCAAGCTCACTCCAAATTGGAGTATATAATGTAAAGTTACATCGTTCTTAACAACTGTATATATTTTACTGGAACTAGTGTAGGACCATTCTCAAAATCGTCGGGCTCATGTAAGATATTTAAAGAAATTACCTTAAGTGTTGTAAATTTGTAAATATTAGTGCTATAAAATTATGTTATTTATCATACTAATTCTAAATTTGTGTTAAAATTTGTTGCTAGATCTAGCAGCCCAAGTAAGTATACACACATAGGAAGGTAAACGTAATAATATATAAAAAACTATTATGTTGAGGAAGAAAATATAGGTAGAATAAATAATATAAACTTTTGAGATTAATGTAATTGTAAGATTCAGTTAAGAATCAGTATTTACTAATTATTGTCTCCTGACGAGAACTAATGTGATAGTAAGATTCAGTTAAGAATCAGTATTTACTAATTATTTTCTCCTGACGAGATTAAGTAACATTCTGTTAGGAATCAGAATAAGCTAATAATTTTTCTCTTAATGAGAATGTATATATACTTTAATAGTATATTTTTTTTTTTTCTTTTGATATTTTGATTTAGTGCCTGTTGGCATTGTAATAATGTGATAGGGAAATATACTCATCAAGGTATGATCTCAAGCTACTTCATTACCTTATGGTAAGTGATTCTGGGGTGGTCCTATATATATTCTCAACCTGATTAGATTTCTCAACTGCTTTTCCGCCCTGTCCTTCCTATTTGAGAAACTCGCTGTGTCAAAAGAGTATGTCCATCTTCAGATGTCTACCGCACTACTACTGAGAAAAAGATAACTTCAGTACACCGTCTACTTTAAAGAAGACTACTCCGAAGCAATCGCAGTTGCCTGTTCACAAGGGGCACGAATTGCGTGGATACCCGCCCTCAGCTGATGGACTTTGGCTCATGGGAGCAACTACTTTATAGGGTAGGATATTTGTAGCATGTCAATCAGTTATATTGGACATCATTAATTAAAAAATTCTATAAATAATTAATTTATTCAAGAAAATAAACTATATTCACATATTTAATTGAGTCTACTCTGAAGATGAAGTCTAATACATTTACGTTTCTCCCTACCTTCAAACATTCAAACACGTGGTTGGTCAAAAATACTGGCTTTTGTTAAATACGGGAATAGATATCAAAGAAGAGAATTAATATTAACATAGTTATGAATAAAATACTTTAACGTATTGCTTTTCTCATTAGATAATGTCAAAATGTTTACTTACGCTTGCCATGCGGTTAGCATGAAAAAATAGTAAACAGCATCTATATCACCAATTCTTGTTAAAAAAATAATGGATCCTGAATAACATAATTAAAACAGATGTATTTCTATATAATATGGCTTGGTGAGTACTCACATCTTCAGGAAGATCAGAAAGATATAATAATGTTTAAAAATACATGTCAAAGGACATGGAATGAATTTCTTATAATGAATGTAGTTGTAATATGGTTTCCTGAAATTCCCTTAACAAATTACGAAAGTAACACTAACCTACAACACAAACTACAAAAACCTTGTTTTACAATCAATTTAAAAACAAAGGATTATTATCTAAGTTACCAGAAACTTTGATGAAAAATGCAAATAATAACATATTTTCAGACAAACTCAGAGATACATATGGATATAATATAAAAATAACTGAATGCACAAAACAATATGGTTTGAAATCAGGTGTATTGAAGGCTGAATATGAATGTTTCCAAATTATAAAATTGATTCTTAACGCAACTCTTATGATTACAAATACAACAAGCCAAGAAAAAACTATTGGTACTTTTGGAGACAAAACCTACAAAATTAATAAAAAATTGTCTGATATTTACGGAAATGTTTTCTTTAAAAATAAAAAAAATATGTACACATCTACAGCATCTATTGATCTACATTGTTTAAAAATCATGGTACCAAAAGCACAACGCATCCCGGAGTATTTGAATATAATATTGCCTTTCTCTATTAATACCTGGTCACTAGTTCTAGGTTCTCTGCCCCTGATTACATTGTCGTGGAAACTATTTAGACAAGACGTGACTTTAGAAATGAAAACATTAATAGAAACTGTTCGAATATTTGTGAGTGGTGCAACAAGTTTAACTTCAATTTCGTTTTCACAAAAATGCTTTGTTGGTTCATATTTGTTGCTGTGTGTGGTATTGATGGGAGCATACCAAGGAAGTTTGACAAGCTACTTGACGAAACCACACTATTATAACGATATCAATACAATGAGTGAATTGATTGGGACAGACTTACCCATAGCCGTAATTCACCAAGATGGCTTTGGAGATAATGTTCAAGAAATATTTGAAAGCATAGATCCTAATGATATACTTGTAAAAACAATATTAAAGAGAGTTTTTAAAAAAAATATATAAAATCTACTCTTGACACTGTTGCGTTTAATCGAACCATGGCTTTTGTTGGAGATTCGTTTCGAGTTAAATTGTACTCAAACCTAAACGACTACTATAAAGATGGCTACCCTTTAATCCACGTTATGGAGTCATGTTCTTATTTGCTGCAACTCCTTTTTCACTTTCCCCAGGTTTCCCCGTTTCATGACAGATTGTATGTTCTCGTCAGAAGGTTGGTGGAATCCGGGTTACCCCAGAAGATGTATAACGATGATGAATATTAAATTTATCTATCAGCTCTTAATATAGATAAGCCAGTCGAATTGAAACCTCTTAATCTTGGACATGTCCAGACTTCCTTTTACATCCTTATCACTGGTTTGACTCTGAGTTCTATTTCCTTGATTTGTGAGAATTTGATTGACACTATAATTCAGTATAGGAAACAAGATTTTGAAGTGTTCCGTACTTAATAGTAGATATTTGTGCTATATTTAACCTACTCTATAGTGTACATAACTATTATAAATCAAATCTTGTTGTCGAAAACGATTTTTTTGTGGTTGGTAAATGTATCATAATATCAAATATAATAATTTATATTTAAAAGTGTAAGTATTATTTGATTTAAATTAAATTTTACTATTTAATGTTTTATTTAATTAAATAAATTATTAAATAATTCAAACAATTTATGTTGTATAGGCCTATTGTGACAAATGATCAATTAAATTAATCAAATCAATGGAAATATAAATATCTATAAATATATGATTAATGATTATTATATATATAATAATTTTAACTATCTAGATTTCTTAAATATGTAGTGAACATAAATATTTTATTGTGTCCCTTTTTATTTACCATTTAATTTTACATATCTCATTAAATATAAATCAAGCAATGTTCATAAGTTAGTAATTCAGACAAGATTTTATTATTTAGAGCAATGTATGTCTAATTTATAATTTGGTAATAATTGTATTACGTGGTTTTGGTGATACCTAGATAGACTGGCGTTGGAGTGAATTAACATTCCAAAGTCTTAGAACGTGAATCATTGAAAACCTTAACAGCTACAGCTTCGCGTGAGGTATGGAAGTTAGAGTGTAAATAATAAACCAAGATATGACAGAAATGTATACAGTGCATTCTTATTTGAATGATTACTCAAAATTTTCAGTGGTGGCGATGGGGATCAAAGAGACAAAGTTTATAAATAATAACTACCATATGTTACTATTAAGACGGAATAGAGATTTGTCAACAATTATTAGCGGTAAAGCTATTCTAAAATGGTCAAAAACTTCCTTTAAAAAGAAGGTTGTGTTCAAATATAATTTATTATTCCAACAATGTTCTGTTCTAGGAATGGTTAACAACTCTTTTTCCCCATTAAATTTTTATTATAAATGATCTACGTACAAAGGTTTTCGTGTAAAATTACAATTTCATACCGACTTTATGACAGATTTAAAGAAAGGTGGAAAGAGGTGTAGGACGCATTAAAGAGGACGAATATAAAAAAGCACGGTATAATGTTAAACAGATTGTGGAAATGATAAGACTACCAAGTGAAGTAGGTATACAATGATTATACAAAGCACTGATTGTGGCTTGGAAGGATAATAAACTACTGTAAGACTGGAAAAAGAAAATTATAATACCTATTTTCAAGAAAGGAGAGAGGGAGAGTTTACAGATCATAGGGGGATAACGCTGATGTGCCACTCTACAAAAATATAAGAGAAGATACTGGAAAATATTATAAGAAATAAAATGATATGAAGGTGGAGAGAGGAACAGCATGGTTTCAGGAAATACAGTTCTACATTAGACTTAATATTTGCCATACAAAAGCTGATGGAAATAAGTTATGAATATTAGAGAGACTTGGTAATTGTATTTATGGATGTAAATAACCGTATGATTGCATGGATAGAAATAAACTTTGGAAAGTAATGAAGGAGGCTGAAGTAGAAAGATGAGTTGTAATGAGAGTGAAAAGCATGTATGAGGATAACAGGTGTTGTCTGAGGAGAGAGTATGAGGGTGACGGGAGACGAAATGTTTCCAAATAAAAAAAATAATTGAAAAGTGGAATGCGCTTTCACCATTACTGTTTATAATGGTAATAGAAAAGGCCACGGACAACTTGGCAGGAAATCTCGTAGAGAAAATAATGAAATTCATTATGTTTGCTGATGACTTGGTGGTATGGGGAGAGAAGGAAGACTACAATCATGTAATAAAGAAGTGGAAAATTATGGAATAAAATTTTGCATGACAAAGTGTGAATTAAGAATAATGACAAGGAAGAGGATAAGGCTTAGTAAATCAATAAATTGGGATGTAGTAAGGTTGAGAAAAGTGCACATTATAAAACACATTTAAAGCGTGACTGAGCTGAAAGGTGGAAGTAGAGAGTCTGTAATGTGAAGAGGATATTATGGAGAGATGTTCAATAGGTGTGTAAGATACCTACCAACGAGAAGAGTAATGCCCTTTAAGTGTAAGGCAATGTTGTAGAGGGCAGACTTTGTATTCATCGTCCAATATGCAGCAGAAATATGGGCATTGAATGTAAGAAAGACTATGAATGTAGATGAGATAAGAATAAAGTTTATGAGAAGAATGCTAGCTGTCACCAGGAGAAACAAGATTAAGAATGAAATTATCCGGGAAATGTTAGGGTCATAGGGAGTATATTTGATAAAGGATGCAAGACTGATATGGTATGGGCATGTAATGAGGATGAAAAAAGTTAGGCTTGTAAAGACAATTTTTGAAATGGAATATGTGGTAAAATGACTTAAAGGAAGGTTAAAAAAGATAGATGTGAGGAGAATAAACATACATTTTTCAAGGGAGAGGAGAGTTATGGAAGAGATTAAAGAAGTAAGAATAGTGCAAAGATAAAGGTAGCTGGAGGACTTTTACTAAACTGACCTAGCCAAAGACTTGAAACAGTTGATGATAATGATATGATGAGTTTACATTTTTTAAGTGACAGTGAAAGCGATCTTGGCAGACTTATTTTTGAGAAGGGGACGCATTGATGGCTAGAAAGAAACCATAAAAAAAATCTTACGATGACACCAGCAAACAAAGTAGACATGTTTTAAGCACTCATGCAGTTAAAGAGTTAGAGATGAACTAAACAATTTTATTCAGCTTCCACTATTCATATTCATTATTTCATAATGAACCACAGTGTATATATAATAATCCTAAATATTAACTTGCTTAATTTAATACTATATATTTTTAATTTAAATTAAACCTAGTCTTAACGTCAGTCAATAAGGTGAAACTTTCTGGCATTTAAAATAAATATACTTACATATTTAAATCTAGCAGTGAGATATAAACTTCTGCATTTAAATTAAGGTCAATCAGGCATTATATTAACGGTTGATTGTTAGTTTAACTTGGTCAGGACTCGGATCAAGGACGCTGGGTCTAATACGTCAGCGTTCTATTAGAAATGCTTACATTCTTACATGCTTTTTTCACATGACAAAATATTTACATTGTTGAGGATAATTTTACCTTTTCGCTATTTTACTGGTAGAGAATTTATTGTGGTCATCAAAATTCAAACTCAAAATTTAGATGAATTTTTTACGTTTACTGACCTCTCTCCCCCAAACCTAAATATTGGTTAAGGTATGCCGTCTGTCTTCTTTTTTATTTAACCCTAAAATTATAAGAACTGAAGTTTAATATATTGCGAAAATAGAAAAAAACATTTTTTTCAAAATTTATATTATAACCCATATCCATATGTTGATAAATATTATAAAGAAAATGAATATTTTCATTCTATGAAAATGCCTTTTTGGGAAGCGGAAATTTCCTTATTTATTTTCTAATACATTTTATTTATAGTATAGGTTTATAAAACCAATAGTTTGGAGATATTTTTAAATATTTTAAAAGAATTTGGTGAGCTTAGTTGTAGAGAGTTTATACTGAAGTTTTATCGCAATATTGTAATTCTCTAATTCCAAAGATTAAATAGAGGATTAAATTTCTCAAAAAATTATGTTTCTTTTTACTTTATTGCTATTATACAGGTTGAAAAAGTATTGTGATCCTAAAAGAAAGTCGAACTAAAGATTTGGATGAGTCTTAATGTTTCCGTCTGTCTGTTTTTATCTCCAACTATAGCCTTAACCATTTTACTGATCGGGCTAAAACTTGGTATTTAGGGTTTTCATAGGGTGTTCCCGAGGTATTTTTGTATTTGGATATATAACCCTTAAATTAAGTTTAGTTTACTTAAGGGCAAAATGAGAAATAGTCGATTTTCTCAAAATCTGCTTTAACCATCATGATTTAATCTCATTTATAAACATTCCAAACAAAATGGCTTCTCTTTATATTTCGACAAAATGACTTTAAGTGTTCCCGTATGATACGTAAATTAACGTTTTTTTTATAATATGGCCTAAACTATTTCAGATATTAACTTACTTATCATTACAAAAATGTAAGTCTCTTTATAATAAAAATATTTATAAGAATCATATTTTCATAAAACCAAAAACTTTCGAGCTATATGTAAATATATATATTTTTTAACTTTTCGAACACAAAATTTATAAGTATTGCGACTGTTAAAGAAAATCTAACAATAAATGTTTATAATGTCGACGTCTCAAGACCGCCTCCTCCCCCCCCTTCCCCCGAGACACTAAAAAGTGGTCGTGCCAATGACGTCTGTCTGTGTGTCTGTTTAAACTTAAAATTAAGAGTAGTTTAAGAAAGGGCTAAAAGAGAAAAATAGATTTTCTCAAAGTCAACTCTCAGGATTTTGATTAAAATTCATTTCTAGGTGCCGATTAGGATTTTGAACAAACTGGCTATTTTCATTTCACCATGAACATGAAATTTATGGCTACTTACAAAAGAATAAACTTCCGTTTCTCCACAACTGTTTGAGATACTAAATAACTTAACATTGCAAAATTTTATTATCAATGAAAATAAAAATTTTACATGAAATATATTTTTATAAATCCAACCGTTTCTGAGATATTGGCAAATATATCAATACACTTTTGTGAAATTTTGTTGTAGAGATATACGACTTATGTTTTAACGCAATAATTCTCTAATGCCATAGAGTAATTAAATATGAGTAAGTATCCAAAAGTGTATGTTGTTTTTCTTTAACTATCTTAGGAGAAATAATCTATATCCATTTTAGACTCAATAATAAATATTTACAAACTTATTGGGCAATATTTATAAATTAGGATTTTAATAGCAATGATATGACATGAAGATTTGCAACACCTAATAAAATGTCGAAAATTTTAAACGAAAGTTGAAATTTTATTACGGAGTATTGACTCTTGTGGATGCAACATTTATCTTTTTTTTTGTGCTAACATACAATTGATGACTTTAATTCTTTAAAAACAAAATTATAAAATTTAAAACCAATAGTAAAAATAAGGTTTTACAGATGTAAAGTGCAATTTATGTTTGGATTTGCAAGTGTTTATTACTTCGTTTCACGTATATTACGAGTTTTGAGTAAATATCTCCATTTTCCAAGAATAGAGCGAGAAAGTCCGTGTGGAGTTCCATTCCATTTATTCTTCAACATATTAGTGGAAATATTTCTACAGAAATTATCTATCTCTATTATTTATGACTCATTATTCAATATTTAACTTTTTAATGGTCTAAATTTATAAATTAAGATTTAAATAAATATGTGATAGCCTAAAAATGTACAACACCTAATGAAACATCGAAAATTTTAACCGGAAGTCTAAATTTTAATACTAAGTACAGACCCTTGTAGACCCAATATCGATCTTATTTTATTTTTTCAAATATACTAGAAATGACTTTAATTCTTTAAAAAGAAAATCATAAAATTTAAATCGGGGAGTAAAAATAAATTTAACATATATATAACGCAATTCTTGATCGGGTTTGCTTGTACATACTATTTCTTCTCACACTTATTACGAACTTTGAGCAAATATATTTATTTTAAATCAATGGAGTGAGAATGTCCATGTGGATTTCGGTATCATTTATTTTCTCTGCGTATGATTGGTAACGTTTTTTTCTGGACACTCGGCACAGTGGGACGACAGTCTAACGCTTCACACGCTGTGATGAGAAAGGGGTATAACGCTAACGGGTAGTAAGCTGTTGTGTTAAATAATAATTAAAAATTGTTGAGACCATATAATGTGTTCCAGTTTACCGGATAGTTACGTCCAAGTTTCCATTTTAGAAATAAATTTTTATAATATTTATAGGAAGTTAGGGGTTTGCCCCTAACCGGTTAGACTAAAATGTTGCCTCAAACATGGTTTATGGATAGATTAAACAAACGTTAGCTTTTATAACAGCCACAAATTTAAAATTAAATCATACACTTTTAAGTTATGTAAAAGAAGATAATTTAAATACCTGATTTTGGTGTTGTGGGTAGAGAGAGGGAGAGAGAGAGAGAGGAACCAAATCCCATTTTTTATAGAGAAGCATTGAAGCGTTCTTTATAATTTAGATCGAGATAAAATCGGTAATTATAATATGGCTCATCATTGAGGGAGTAATATTAATTTTCACCCAACTCTTATTGCTTTAAAATGACTCTATATATCAAATGTGATAATGTGTTCCAGTTCAACAGATAACTACGTTCAGGTTTCCATTTTTGTTTAGAGGAACTAGGCACCTTATAGATAGCTAACTGGTGACTAGATAGGTTGAAGAGATACCTCTCCCTCTCCTATCCTATGAATACAAGTTTATTTGTCTTAAGATCTCTGTCTCAAATATTATGGATAAGTTGAAACAAATCAGCCCATTTACTTTCTCTTTGGGTATCAATTTAAAGGTTACGAAGTAAACACTGTACTTATTACTTGGGCACCTGTCTTGACGTATAAATACAGGAAATTAGAGATAAGGGCTTTTCTAGTTGTTCCTATGAAAATGGGGCTGTAGCTCGGTGAGCTTCAATCTTGTTTTCTCTTTCTTCCCTCAGGGATATCCGTGTATCTATATTAATAGAGCAGTAATCTATAATAATAAAGTAAAGTGTGTTTGACTCCCAAACCCGAGCTATCTACCGTTATATTTCAATCATCCTAACTCTCTCGCGGAGGCTTGATGTACTTCTTCGCTGCTCCGCCTAGAGGGATACTTTTATAAATAAAAGCCATATATTGTTGAGTCCCAAATCCCTGGTTTGACTCCCATATCTAGGTCTCAATGATGAAGTAAGCATAAATAATAGCTTTGGATAAAATAAAACATATATTATAGTATAGATTGAAAGTGTTAACAACTTGATGTATTGATAAAATATTCTTATGTGTGATAGTAACGCAATATTTAATTACTTCAACGGTTTGCAGGAAATATAGAAGATCTCTCTATTATTTTTAGCGAATTTATTAAATAAACAAATTTATAGTCCCTGTGGTATTACAAAATCCTAATTTGAGACAGTTATAAATATATATTAATGTTTGATGGAAATATAAAATCGTATAATTATTTTATTTGTGTTAAGGGAATTAATTAACACACTAACTATAGATATTTAAGGCGTGTGTGCCTAAAATACACCTTAGGAGTGCCTTATATAAATATAATCATATTTCTTAGAGACAGTTTTGATAAATATTACTATAAATAACTTATTATTCGTGAGCCTGTAAAACTATTTTTATGTCTACGGTTCATGCTTATTAACTCACAACAGCCAAGGTGTGATGGAGTGAAATGTGTTGCAGATGACAACCCTGTAACTGATCGTAGGTTTAATGGCTACATCCCACTCTCTCTCTATATATATATATATACCTGTAGGGAAGTTTTCACTCTTCCTTCACGCAGATGCTGGCTCACTTACCATCTCCGCAGGCATAATAAATAATAACTTTGGCCATTTTCCCATTTCAACCCGGCGCAAATGATACTATATCACTAATTTTATTATTCTGTCTCGCTCTCTCTCCCTCATTTGGTTCTCACGCTTGCCCGAAGAGATAATTTTGAATCCCTGTCTTACGTGTGTATCGAGGCCTGTTTTCCCTCTCATCGTCCGTGTCTTGTGCTCAACAAGACTGCTAAAGATGGGAGGAAACCGGGTGTTGATCCCTGTCAAATGTATTGAGGCTTGGGATTTTTATATAGCATATGTTAGTCCTGCATTTAATATCCCAAAAAAAGATGGCGGGCATAGACTAATAGTAGACTAAAGAAAGATAAACAAACAGATTGTTTTTGATCTATAACCCGTGCCTGCTGTTGAAAGTGCTATACAACATTTAGTGGTGGCGAAGGTCTATAGTTTAATAGACCTGAATGCTAGCTTTCTTCAGTGTACTTCGACCGCAGAATCATAACTATATACAGTCTTTGTTACCCCGTGGGGATGAGATGAATATAATAGAGCTCCGCTCGGGATAACTTGTGGAGGAGCTGTTTGAGTCGAGGTTTGGATCATATTTTGGCAGATTTTAAATTCAAATTTGTATTCGATTACTTAGATGACATCTGTGTCTTTAGTCTGTCCTTAGAAGAACATTCTGAACATGTTAGATTAAGCTTTGCAACGTCTTAGAGAGGCAGGTCTAACTGTGAGCGCTGATAAAGTGAAGTGGGGCATTTATTCTATTAAATATGACAATGTTGATGATTCGTTTCGAGTTAAATTGTACTCAAACCTAAACGACTACTATAAAGATGGCTACCCTCTAATCCACGTAATGGAGTCATGTTCTTAATTGCTGCAACTCGTTATCCACTTTCCCCAGGTTTCCCCGTTTCAAGACAGATTGGATGTTGTCTTCAGAAGGGTGGTGGAATCCGGTTTATTCCATAAGTGCTATAACGATGATGAATATGAAATTAATCTATCAGCTCTTAATAGAGATAAGCCAGTCGAATTGAAACCTCTCAATCTTGGACATGTCCAGACTTCCTTTTAAATCCTTATCAGTGGTTTAACTCTGAGTTCTTTTTCCATGATTTGCGAGATTTTGGTGGACACTATAATTCGGTATAGGAAACGAGATTTTGAAGTGTTCCGTACTGAATAGAAGATATTTGTGCTATATTTAACCTACTCTATAGTGCACATAGCTATTATAAATCAAACCATGCTGTCGAAATCGATTTATTTTGTGGTTGGTAAATGTATCATAAAATCAAATATATTATTTTATATCTAAAAATTTAATTGTTATTATTTGATTGAAATTAAATTTTACTATTTCATTTCTTATTTTTTATTTAATTAAATAAATTATTACATAATTCAAACAATTTATGTTGTATAGGCATATTGTGACAAATGATTAATTAAAGTAATCAAATCAATGGAAATATAAATATTTATAAATATATACTTAATAATTATTATATACATAATACTGTCAACTATCTAAATTTCTTAAATATTTGGTGATCATAAATATTTTATTGTGTCCTTTTTATCTACCATTTAATTTTATATATCTCATTAAATATAAATCAAGCGATGTTCATGAGTTAGTAATTCAGACAAGCTTTTTTTATTTAGAGGAATGTATGTCTAATTTATAATTTGGTAATAATTGTATTATGTTGGTTCTGTGATACCTAGAGAGACTGGCGTTGGAGTGAATTAATATTCCAAAGTCTTAGAACGTGCATCATAGAAAATCCAATACAGCTACAGGTTCGTGTGAGGTATGGAAGATAGAGTGTAATGCCAGAAATGTGTGCAGTGCATTCTTATTAATTGAATGATTACTCAACATTTTCGTGGTGGCGATGGGGGACAGCGAGACAAAGTAAGCTAATACGATAAAAAAAGGTGGAAAAACATTTGATTTATTTTTTATCATATTGGCCAACGCCCATTTACTTGAACCATAACTTGATGCATTTTTTTTTCTTCAATTTAGTCTGATGATGGCACCGTAGAGCGTCGAAACATGTAACATACATTACAAAATAAGGGCGTTCTCTACGAAGCCTGCAAAAGGAGCATGGGAATCAGATAAGAAAATAGAACTCAATAATTTTTATTTTTATTAAATATTTATTTATTCAATAATCAGTCAATTTTACAATTCTATCATTTTTCTAATTACTATTTCAATCATTTGACTACAAATTAATGTCATCCTAGTCAAGAATAATCTGTATATATGATTTAGTAAAGTTATTTAATTATAATGTGTTTTAAGTTAACTTGTCCAATGTAGCGTGATCTGACTCACATTTTAATGTGTTTTTAATTTTATGTTATATCTAATCTTATATGTTGAATTGACAATATCCACTTTAAATAATCTTTACAGATTTATTCAATAAAAGTGTTATATTTCACATAAAATTTTTTTATTAATATCTTTATCACAAATGATTTTTTACATTGAATTCTATAATCGTAGGTTAAATGCTTCCTTATTACAATTTTCACCTTGTTTTTCATAAATCTACTCCGTTAAAACATGGATTTCAACAGGTTAAATATGTGCTCTTGAAATGAGAAGAAGGAATAAAATAAAAAGTAAGAGATGATATTGGGTACATCCAATCACGAACCAACGTTTGGTGAAAGGACAGTTTCGTAAACTGTATTCAGATTTACGAGCTCATCCGGAGAATTTTTTTATTTATTATCGCGTTGATATTGGCATCTTGGTTGAACTTATGGACCTAATACGGCCTTACATCACTTACCAATATACTAAGTCGAGGAAATCCATCCCTCCAGTAGAAAGATTTTCAGTTACTTTAAGATAATGATAATATTAATATTGATATTACTTCACTGATCCAACTGCAAGGTTGAAAGTGGGCCCATACCTATTTAAAATTGTTCGACACAAATCGATTGCAAGGTTGCGCAATGGGTTAGGGAAGACTCAAGTTAGCCTCCCTAATTAATTGCTCTCTAGGTTTTCTAATTCTAGAGCACAAATGTTCATTTTGGGCACATATGAGTACAAACCAAGCACAAAATAATGGCGAGAACAAAATTTTGTTATGTTTTGTTTTCAATGTGTGGCGGGATCTCTTGAGCTCTAGTTCGATCGCTTTCATTAAATGTTATCTAAAAGGCCTAGTTTCACACCACTAACGTTCATGTTCGGGCACATAGAGCACAAAAGAAATAAAAACGAATGGTGAAAACAGAATTTTGTTACATTGATTTTTTAAAATGTGGTGGACCAGCTTGAACACAATTTTTCTACATGTGATGGTATAGGTAAGGCTCAACTTAGCCCGCTAAATTAATGTTATATAGCATGCCTGGTTTTAGAGCACAAATGTTCTTTTTTGGGCACATGTGAGCACAAACAATGATTAAACGATTGGCGAAAACCAAATTATGTTATATTTTTATTTAAAAAAGTGTTGGGCCAGCTTGAACTATATTTTTTACAGGTTATGGTATAGGAAAGATTCAAGTTAGCGCGCCACATTAATTGCTCTCTAGATTTTCTAATTTTAGAGCACAAATGTTAATTTTTGGGCACATATGAGCACAAACAAAGCACAAACGAATGATGGGATCAAAAGTTTGATACTTTGATTTTTTTAAATGTGGTGGGCCAGCTTGAACACAATTTTTCTACATGTTATGGTATAGGGAACGCTCAACTTAGCCTGCCACATTAAATATTCTCTAAATTTTCTAATTTTAAAGCACAAATGTTCATTTTCGGGCGCATATGAGCAAAAAGGAGCACAATGGAGTGACATAAATACATTTTGTTTAAGTTGTGTTTTTCAATATGTGGCGGGCTAGCTTGAGCTCAATTTGGCCTGCCACATTAAATATTTTCTAAATGGGCCAGTATCACAGCACAATTGTCCATGTTTTGGCACATATGAGTACAAATAGAGTACAAGCGATTAGAAAAAAAAGCATATGGTGGGCCAACTTGAGTCATGTGATGTAACAATTCAAGAGTTGTATTTTAATATAGTAGCCCCACAAAAACCGATGGTGCATAGACTATCGTCCGATTCATACTACCCACTCTGAGATGCGTCGATATTTATTCAAATCGCCTACAATAGTATTCTTCACTATTGCATTTCAATGTAACTTAAAGCAATATACTAAAATATCATTCAATATAATTCACTATCATATCTCTACAATATAAACTGTTAATACGTACCCTCTGGATAAACTTGCTTGCACAGCCTAGTAACCTGGCTGACTTCAAAACATCCTAAATCGAGGAGTAGGGCAACTTAGCCTTTGTGTATCAGCCCTTGGTGTTCCGACCGGCCTGGTTTAGACATATCTGACGGGTGGTTTTCTTCACACCTGACGAAGAGTGGACGTGGACACGGCTGCTCTTTTTCGGATGGTTTGAGCAACCATCACCTGATCTCTGACGTCAGCAGCCAAGCAGTTAAAAATATTTTTGACAAAAAACCAGAGTATCGTCTATATGAAGCGGGATGACCAATCAGCGACCTACAAGCAAGATGGCTTACGTGAGAAAGACAGCGTGATATTCCCAAAATGTTACGTCACCGGCTTAGTTTGGACTAATTTCCCCCTATCATACCCACGCAGTAAGACAACTATATAATATGAAAGTGTGGAAGAAATAATCAGACTATTAAATTCGGTAGCACCTAGGATAGACCTGTGTAATATTTATTTATAATATACTTTTGAATTCGGCACCATCGAGGATGGGCCTCTGTAATATTTATTTATAATAGACTGTTGAATTTGGCACCATCGAGGATGGACCTCTGTAATATTTATTTATAATAGACTGTTGAATTTGGCACCATCGAGGATGGAACTCTGTAATATTTATTTATAATAGACTATTGAATTTGGCACCATTGAGGATGGACCTCTGTAATATGTATATATAATAGACTGTTGAATTTGGCACCATCTGGGGTTGACCTCTGTAATATTTATTTATAATAGACTATTGAATTTGGCACCATCGAGGATGGACCTCTGTAATATCTATATATAATAGACTGTTGAATTTGGCACCATCTGGGGTGGACCTTTGTAATATTTATTTATAATAGACTATTGAATTTGGCACCATCGAGGATGGACCTCTGTAATATTTATTTATAATAGACTGTATAATTTGGCACCTTCGAGGATGGACCTCTGTAATATTTATTTATAATATACTTTTTAACTCGACGCCATAATGGACGGACTGCGTTTATTATTCTATATAGTCAGGAGACGACTTCCAATAATATGGACTGTGTGAAGGAAAGTTATAATACTCTGTAAATATTTATAGATTTTCTTAGAAGTTTGAATTATGGAACATTAACTATTTAATTTAATATTGTTATAGTCGAGATAGGCTGATATTTGTTTATTAAGGATGGGCAATATTTAATACTATTTTCAAACTAAAAGTAACTTTGAGGTCATGTCGTCACTTAAGGGATTGTTTCTTAAAGATGTTTGTAAATTCTCAATATTTGCTGTTCTAACTTAACGAAATGTTAATTGAAATATAAAATTATCTCTCTTAATAATCTGGATATATTAACTTTCAGTATTATCATAGCTCTTGTCGTTGTATATTTAAATCATTTAAATATTCCAATATTTTGTGTAACGTAAAATTGGCTATTCATCGCGTAAATTTATATTTGATATTTGGCAAATTTCTAAATGTTCTTTAACTTAGTATCAATTGATATACTTTGTTCAGTATTTGAATGATGCCGATTCAAGTAGCCCCACGTGAGTATACATTAGATTTGAGGTGTGAAACTCTCGTGTTAGTTAACGTAATGTGTGTAGTATAAATGTGTATCGTAGTACTTGTAGGTACTCTCGTTTTGTGTAAAATTAGAATATTCTCGTGATATTTAAAGTAAAAGTATGGAATTTAAAAATATAATCTACATTGGAAGAGTATATGTTTTAATAATGTCTGTAGATATTCAGACGCTTTTGTAACAGTTTAAAAAGTTTCTTAAATCATTTTATATTTCATGAATAGATATGGTTATTAATAGTTTTTGCTTTATTGATATATAGCTAAACTGGTCAAATTGAATTAACTTTTTAATGTGTTTTAGCAATAATATAATCAACTATGTTTTTCTTCGTTATAGTAGATACTGCATGCCACTTAAACTACTGTTTGTTATTTTTGAATAAATTAAATTACTCTTTACATTTAACTCTTTCTGATGCTATTTTCTCAATATTATTATTATGTTAGCTTATTCCCTCTTATCTTTGTAGTGTTTTCTTTAGTGGATTGTTGCTACGAAGTAAAGAAAGAGTGATATTGTGGTTTGAGTTTCCTTGTGGTTAGAATTATGTCTTCATACTGGTCTCTTGTACTCTGACTTCATGTTTCCATAAAGATTATTGTTTGATAAACAGCCGCTACTCGATTATTTTGTACGGCGGTGGCCTTCTACCTAAAAGTATTTTTTATTGCAATAACAAAGGGAGGATTTACATGCTGTTGTAAGCATATTATTTAATTATAGCTCTTCTAAATTTTTTGTTGTGTTGCTAAAACTGTAAAAGAACTTGTTTTCAGTATTTCTTACCTAATTAGTTTAGTCCAGCTTTGAACGCGTCTTTCTACCACGTCACATCTGCAACGGCTCTGAAAATGAATGGTCTAGTATACTAGTGTTATTTATATCAGTTTTACAAGCTCACTCTTGTCAAACTAAAACGTCGATCGCTTCCAGTCAAAACCATTTCTCGGTTCATTCAAGGTCAGTATTTTTGCCCCACCTCCAAAAGTTTGTGCATGCGCAGTGGTTGATTATTACTATACAGTCTTTCTAACTAAACTTTCATTTCTTTACTTCTTGTGACTGGAAAATGAGATAAAACTGTGAAAGAAAACTACTAAAAGTTTCGAATAATGACAAGGAGGTGGAAGCTCCAATGAGTTGCTGTGACTGATGAGAGGATCACCACATTCCAGATATAAATGACCACTTTGCAATACGACCTGGGGTCTGAGGACCAGTCTGGGTCGCATCGAACCAGGGGTCAATAAAAACAACTTCACTCCCGAAGTTTAGATGTAAATATTAAAACTAATTAATAAACCACCTTGTTAATTTTCTTTAACGTATTAAACAAATCAATCAAACCAACAACTAAAATATATTTCCCCATCAAAATTGTATGTTTTATTTTAGAAAATAAAACTTGATATTATAATAAAAAATAAAGTAAAAACTGTTGATTACTCGTAAATTTAATTAATTCATTATCATAAAGTTAATGTTAACGTATTTTATATTAAGTTTCAAGAATTTTATCGGAATAATGTGTGTGTGGTGTTTCTTAGTATTAAACCTTGTTCAAATGCTTATAGTTTCCTTAGCAAAAATAGTAAAATTTTAAAATGATATTTTAAATTTTTTGATCACTTTTATAATCAATAGGATTTATCAAAATTACAATTTGGAAATAATAAATTTCATGCCCCATTCGACTTAATATTCCAGGAATCATATACTTTTTCCACTCAACGAAATAACCTAGTTTTAAACATGAAGTGAGATGAAACTATTCATCTTTTTCATCCATAAGATAGTTATTAAAAAAACTATAAATGGCTATCTCAATTTAATAGACCAAATTTATGGAATGTTATTCTGTTTACACTCATCAATTAAATTTGTTATTTTTAATGTGACAAAACCCTTTATTTATATTTGACATAGCCTCAGAGTTCCAATCTTAGAGTTAAATATATCTCATTTCCTCGTCACGACTACCCTTCCCTTTGGACCACTGGGGGATCAGACAATGCAATATAACTCACCTAATTAGTGTTGAATAAAACTTTATATGGTCATGTAGGGAATCAATGTATTCAAAATCAAATAGGTTCCTGTACCCTGATAAAATTTAAATTATATATTTATGAACAATATACAAAGTTATTATTTAATAGCTTTGATAACCTTTTCCAAAATTCTTACTTAAAGCACGCCTTTCTAATATACAATCTAATATTTTATTTAGATATATAAACATAAATATTGAGGGGAAAATAAATAGTAAACTTATCAATTTTATTCTAACATAACAAAATTTAAAAAAATTGAATTAGTAAAATATATTTTTTCTTATTTCTCTATGTAATAAAAGGAATTGATAATTATATTTTTTCATAACAATGCATTAAATACAATTTTATATCGTTGTTGAAATTTTTTTTGTCTTTAGTAGTGATACAATTTAAATATTTTATTCAAAAACCAATATTATTTTATGAAATATTCCAAATTAACTATACAGAAGTATTCTATTTGGGTATACACATAAAAACAAACATATTTAGAAAGACTCGTAGTGTTAAACACTGCCATTATTGAAAGTATTAACAATGAACAAACCGCGAATTAAAGCAATGGAAGATAAAATATATTCCCTGAAACACAGATTTGACATTTTTCTTGAAAGGAATGGAGTTAACTAATATAAACACGGCATTCATACATTCGTAGTTCCTAAAGGACGTTGAAATTTATATTTTGTACCTTGGTTTTTGACAAACGGATCCCTGATTTATATCAGGTTTTGTTATTGCCAATTTTGAAATCTTTGATTAGTATGTGCCAAACACTAGATATAAAAGTAAATCAATTATTTCCCATCAGTAGGGCCCTTGCAAATTTGTATAACGTGACAGAGGTTTAATTAGTTCAATAAAACCCTGTCATGGCTTTTTACATAAAAGATAATAATTATGGATGTTTTATTTAATGGTGGTACAATCATGTACCTTTTCATAATATAACATAGATTTTGTTGGCATTTTTAATGTTGATCTTTAGGATTATTGTGATTGATTAACTTGTAGTTGGAACTAGTGGATCCTGGCAGGGATTGCTTCAGTTTATTTCACTAAAATATATTGTAAAATTATTTTATTTAAAAAATGTCTAGCTTATATAATATGTCCTAACTTCACTTTATAATTAAAAAGTTATTCATCAAAGACTATTATCTGACTTTAAAAAGATGTCTAGCCCTATGTGTTTAATTTGAATGAGAACGTAGATTTCTCCACTTTAAATTAAGGTAATAATTTGAAAACTAACCCACTTCCATATCTCAATTTTTTCGTTACTCTCACCAAACATATAAAAATAAAATTGATATTTTATTAACTAAATATAAATTATATATTTACCGATTTACAATTATATACAAATCATGGTTTCCATGGTGCTGTAAACAAAGAACGATTGTACAGATGAAACACTGCCAACACAGAAGGAAAATATGACTAATTCTTTAGAAAAATTTGGTTTTAGTCTTAGGTTATTATTTATGACGACATCCTAGACGCCTAACATTTAAAATAAGTGATATTTTGTCAAAATCGGTTAGCCGTTTTCACTTCATATAAATTGTCGGAAATGGGCTTATTAATTTAAACACAATATATATTAATCATCTAGGTACGGGCTTACACATTTTATAGTGCTTATTTTTTATAAAATATCATTTGTTATTCTTTAAAAACACTTATTTAATTACACGGGTCTACGATGAGGAAAATACAAGGGAATTGATCGCTGAACTTTTGTTTTTGAATGTATTTTTTGGTGCTGATTTTTAAAATAATATGAAAAATTTCTCTAACACATCACGTTTTGTCGAAAAATTCAATTTTACTTGGATGTTTATGAACATTAACCCTAAAATTAATTTGGCGTTGAATTTCTTCCCTGTCCTCCTGACCATCATTCTACCGTGGTGAAACCTACAGAATACCCCTCGTGATACCACATCGGCGCCGTCCCTTTATTCCCGTCGCAACCTCTCTCTACCAATAGCGTCACGCGAATCCTTATCTCAGTTCTTTATCTTGGTTCGCTGTCCTCGTAGGAACGCTCACTAAGTGAGCGTAATCGGCAGTCACCTTTTATTTTTTCGAGCTTTATCTGAATTGATCGTGAACATGTTATCTTTATTAAGACTGAATTATATCGACTTTTCTGGAGTCATTATAAAAGATATAAAAGAAATGTACTCATTAGGGACTCAGTTTATCTCCTTTTAACCCAGAATATCGTGTACTTACCGTGTTCGTAGTAAGATAAAAAAATTTGGACATTTTTAAGTTCGTCTCAATTTTTATTTCATGTGTTGTGTCGTGCGTTCACTGATACAGTAAAAAGTGGAAACTTAATCACTGAAACAATTTTAACGGTTGCTTTTCTCTGTACTTTTCGTGAAATACTGCTTCGAGTTCGAGACAATGTGAACATTTTCCAGATGACTTTTGTTAAATACGCGGCGAACATAGTGTTATTAAAACTCGCATGAGGAGCATTACTTACTATGTAAGACCACTTTATCTGGCGTATTTTGGCATGAATTCGGAGACGAGAACTAATCGTGGGCTCATAAAGTATGTATGCAATTTCTCAATGATCTAAGTTTATGGCTCAAAGGAAAGAAGACTGCTTTACGATTTGGAATTCCTGTGACATGGAGGGAGCCAAAACACCACTCTGATGATTGTTACTTTTGTTCCTGCCATGTCCGTGGGTATAACCGCAAAAATCAAAAGTTAATCTTTTATCCTGATAAAATTCCATCGGTGATACGTCCCGTTCCTCATGTACCTGATGTGCAGTGCCTTTGCCTCCAACTGAAATGCCAGTCAACTCTTCAGAGTTTTCATATTCGGAACATCCAGAAGTTCAAGCCTCCGATACCTAATATAAGCCCTTTGGAGGTGATTCACCTCAGCCCTTCTCTCAGGTTGACCTTAATGATCTGAATAGAGATATGGGCCTTTCTAAAGAGGCAGCTGAATTGTTGGGCTCCATATTGAAAGAAATAACCTATTGAGGAAAGAAACCTCATTTATTGGTACAGGTATCTAGTAAAGGAATTTGTTAAGTACTTTGAGGGAGAGGAGAACCTGGTCTATTGTTCTGATGTTCCCGTATTGATGAGAAAATTTAATATCATATACAATAAAGATGAATGGAGGCTGTTTATAGATTAATCGAAAAGGAGCCTTAAGGCTGTCCTTCATCACGGAAGCAAGTATGGATCTGTACTAGTTGGATACTAGGTGCATTTAAAAGAACGCTATGAAAACCTGGCTCTCGTCCTCAACAAAATTAAATATGCCGACCATTTGCTGTGATTTGAAAGTTATCTCCATGGTTCTTGGTCAACAAGGTGGATATACAAAGTTCCAATGTTTCATTTGTGAGTGGGACAGCTGTAATAAGACTCAATTTTGGGTCAAAAAAGAATGGCCGAAAAGACAAAATCTTAAACAAGGCACCAAGAATGTGATTCGGAACCGCTATGTATCCAGAATAAGTATTGTTACCCCCTCTACATATAAAATTATGTGTAATGAAACAGTTAATCAAGGCTATTCCAAATTATGACGATTGTTTCAAATATCTGTGCAAAACGTTTCCAGGTTTATCCGAAGCCAAGTTGAAAGTAGGAATCTTTTTTTGTCCAGATATCCGCAAGCTTAAGAAGGATAAATAATTTGAGACTAGCATGACAACAAAGAAAAAAGAAACATTGGATGCCTTCATAGATTTGATGAATAATTTTAAACTCATAGGGATTTTTTATTTTTCTCTCGGCCAGAGGTGCCTCGTGCGATCTGGCAACAGTGGTTTTCATCCAATTAAACCTATAAATATTAATCGATTGCTGAAAATCAAATTAACTCGCCAAGAATCGATTATTTTATATAGATTTAAATGGATAAAAAACACTGTTGCCAGATAGTACATGCAAAGTTATTCTATAGAATTCCTTTTCCAATAGGATTTTAGCAAAAATATCAATATCAATTTTACAAAAAATTCTGATGTGATAGAAAAAAATAGAGGTCATTTTCGAAACTGGCCCTCCAAATAATATAAAAGTCAGAGAAATCTTTTAGTGTATTTTTCAAAAACTTCAATTTCGCAGGTCTGTGATTATTGTTTTTTTTATATCTGTTCCGATTTGTAGGTTTATGATCAATAGTTATACAATCTAATGGCCAAAATTTTGCCACATTGGCACTTTAGGCACGTATAACTACAGTGTCTCAACTATTACAGCCAGATAAAAAATATGTATTTTAAATAAATTAATCTGTAAATTTTCCTTTAAAAAATGTGTAGCTAAAATAAAATATGTTTAATGTACTATTGGTCAGCTCAAACACTATAGATTCCAATTTTAAAATAAATAATTACGGCCATTTTATAAAAACTTGGAGTTATTAAAAATTTCCCATATTCAAATACCCTAAGTCCAAGTGCTCGGGTCCAAATCATAATGATATTCTGAGGTGGAGGCAAGCCATCTAACATATAAACATCAAGCTTGAACACCCATTAATCCATTTCATCTTAGGCCCAGAAAGCGACAAACAGACATAATAATGTAGAGTCCAATTATTTGAGTTTGGGTACAAATAAAACGTAAGCCTTTATCATAATTTCGAGGGGAAATTTTTGATTTATTACGGTACAATAATTCCTCTTTGTATAAAATAACTATAATGACTCTATTAATCAAAACTTTATGTATTCATTGTTAATTCAAGATAATATCTAAATGCTGTGTTTTCTACTGATTGTTTGGATATTATAGCTCATTTATAAGGAAAATTGGTTTGAACTTTTCTTCTAAATTGTACTACCTACTCGTTATAAATATTTAATTATATATAATTAATTTACACAATTATATCAAATAATTTTTCCATGTGAGATTTTATCAAGTTTATAGTCTATGTTGGCTTGGCCGAGGGATAATTTATTTGATATAAATCATAACACATAAATAATACAGTAAATTACTTTGTGTACAGTATTCATTGCCACGCCAATGGTGGATTGGAAATAAATAAAATTATCTCTCAAATATGCATAGATTTCTTTTTACGCTTTTTACACAATAGCTAGAAACTAAATCTAATCTCTGCTACTTATTAAACAAGGTGTTGGCCTGTAAGACTGTTACCTTATATTATTGAAACAATTAAAATTTTTGCGATTCAGTATTTGTTTTATGTGTACAATAATACGGGGAAAATTTTTAGGGTATTGATAGAGGGGATTAAATCATATATATATATATATATATGTTATTTTTTGAAATTTTTTTCTCAAACATGCATTCAATTATGAATTCTCCTATTTAATGTAAATTTCACTATTTTCCTGTAAATATCAGTTTACAAATACAAATAGATATAATTACAGAGAAGAGTTACGTCAACGGTTATGATGGATAGTTCAAGTACCATCGACAGCATCTCGAAGGTGGAGGGTGGCCGACCAAGATTAATGATTGCGCTTTGGATATAGACTATCAATGGATGTCTTAATAAATCGCAGTATGATTCCCAAATAAATCTGGTTATGTTCAATTTCATTGAAACCATTGTGTGTGTATATATATATATATATATATATATATATGACGTTACTATTAGCTTGGCCAAAGAGGTGAAACAATTTTAAATGGTATTATTAAAGGTACTATTAATTCAGGTGTCCATCTAGAAAATGAATACTTTAAATATTTTATAACAAGTACTGTCATTGACGACACTAAAACCCAAATAATACAACATAAGCAATCTCCTTCAATTTGTGGGCTGGAGATTCCCTTGAGAAAACGCTTTCTTACAAAGAATTTGCTTCATATAATACTTGAAAAATGTAGAAATTCCAGTGCCTTAAGCAAGGAGTCTATGTTGAGGATCCTCCCAAGTGCAGTGAAGGTCGATGGCCTCATCTAGGCGAATACGCTACGCCAGAATAACACAACGGGTTACTATTGAAGTAGGTGCTTTAATGTCGTTGAACTTCCAACTTGATTTGAAAACTATCACCCACGCATCATACCAATTGGATTTCATAGCACTGTAACTCTTAAATGACTTTTCAAATTGTAGCTTTAATTTATTAAAAACCGCTAAGTTTCACTATGCTTTATCACTCATATATTTACTCTCCATCATAATATATTGTATATGATAGTATTATATTAATATTAATAATATTTTTCACGTGAAAGATTATTCTAACTTTTGTGTCCACAAAGGCAAAGCTTTTTGAAAGATATTAAAGTACGAAAAAGAACAGAACAACCGATTTACACTTTCAGCTTCATTGAAGATATATTAATGAATATATGTGTGAATTCAACCAAATGGTAGGACAAGTGCCTAGAGGATTTGAGTTTTCTTACAAATGACCACCTATACATGTTTATAGTTCTTCTTATAGAGACTATTTAAGAGAGACGACATATGAACTGCCATTACTATTACCAACTTTGATAATAAACAAGCCTCTATAGAACACAAAATAATTGGCCTCAAATGAAATGGTATTAGATTGTGTTAGAAATCCAGAAGGGAAATTATTCTTTCAAAATTCGTATGGATGTTAGATAAATACTTTTATATTAAAGTTATTCTTGGCAAAGTTTGAGGAGTTGATTGACTTTGTATTGACTTCATTGGATATAGCCAATTCTTTTTATAAGAGTGAATGTTTAAATTACTGTGCACAAATAATTGAACCACAGATTCACAACAAAGATATGTCCATTTTAGATAAAGAATTATTAGTTTTTCATACTATAAATATTAACAAACTCGAAATTGTGGTCTTTTCACTGAACTCAAAATAACATGTGTAGACTATTTAATTTCTAAGATTCGGAAATACATTTTACATGTATTGGGTTATCCTCTATTTAATTTAGTCAACACAGGGTTGATTATTAATATTATTATTTTTATTTTTAACACCACGTCTTACTACTCAATAGGATTATACCTTTGATACAAGGTGTTTTTCCTAGAAGTTTGAAAACATCCACAATTATTATTGTTTCACTCAAAATGTGTCTGGCACTAGTAAAGCAGAATAATACAGACCATTTAGTATGTTGCCAATACATGAAATGATATTCGAGTCTATAGTGCATGATCAACTAATGGTATTTTGGAACCGAAATAATGTACTTGTTAAGCATAGATCAGGTTTCCTAAAAAAGCATTCATGCTGGCACTACAATATGCCATCATTGAATGTAAACATAACCTATATTCTAACATGACAACTTATGCTGTGTTCATATACTTGTAACCATCATTTGAATTTATAGACAGGCTTATTCTTGTTAAAAAAAAATTAGAAAGATATGGATTCAAGGGAGTTGTGTTGAATTGCCTATAGGCTTATCTGAAAGAAGGCTCATAGGTCACAAAATATGTTGACTGTATTTCCTCAAAGGTTGCAAAAGGAGGTTGGTGTGCCACAGGAAAGTGTTTTGGGTCCACTTTTGTATGTAATTTAGTTTAATGATCTCCTATTTGTTTTGTAGAGGTATTGTATTCATTTATTTTCAGATGACACATTGATTTATGTATCTGATTATGATCAAAACCTTGTAATAGATATAATGTATTATGAGCTTAGAACTATAAATGAGTGTATTATTGTTAACAGGTTAAAAAAAAATACTTCATTAACAAAGAGCATCGTGCTTTCAACATAAATAATTACTTGACTTTTGTATCTCAGAATAGGCTGTTGAAGATAGGTAATGAAGTGATTGAATGTGTGTTTAAATTTAAGTATTATGGTATAGTTATTGATAGGAAGCTAAATTTTCTTAGTTTATAAATTACCCATTGAAATGAAATTGCAAAGAAAACTTTTTTTTTTGCAAGAGAGGGTGTGGAATTATCAGTCGGGACAAAATAAGTTATATACAATACTATTGTTTTGCTTAATTTTAAATATCCTGACTTAATTATATATGAGTTCAACTACAAATATATCAAGACTCCAAATAATGCGTAACAGTGCAATGTGGATTATTTTAAAATGTAATAAATATTCAATCATTGATGTTATGCTGAATCAGATAGGTTGGGTGGATATATAACAATGGCTACATTTAAAGCGATGTTTTTGATATTCAAAATATATAAAAAATTAATGATAATTTAATTAAGGGATATATTAAATAAATTCAGATATTAATAAACATGATACCAGGCAAAAGAATAAATTATACTTTAATAATAAAAATAAAATATCCACAAAAAATTCTATATCTGATAGCGGATTAATGGATTTTAATCTTCTGCTTCAAGAGTTGAAGAGTTCTACTATACTATACATATTCAAGGCGAGACTAAATATTATATATTTAAGTAATGAGTGAAGTCAATGTTTATTTTTTTTATGATCAGTATAAGTTAATATAGATTTTGTAACAATGTTACACAAAAGAAGAAACCAAGTTGCTCCAAAGAAGAAACAAACTATATAATGGTCCGTATCCTGAGCTTGTACTCACCGCTGCCTTGCTGAATGGGGCACTCCGGAGCTCACACCTAACGACACTCTTCACCGAGGGAAGTACAACGCGGACTTAAGCGAGGCAGGACTCATCACCCCGCTCGAGATGGTTAACACGCCCGAAGATAAGAAAAACTGAATTTGACCGGAGTAGTTTCTAGTTCCGGCTGTAGAGTTTCCTAGCACTTTCAATAGTTACCAGTGCCTCCGTTTCCCCCACCAGAGCGCTGCTCACTTCTCTTCTTTTGTTTGTTCTTCTTCACCCAGCTTCTCCCTCTCCGTGAATTTCCCCAAGTTGTGTGCTATAAAATGGCTTGTAACTTTAGACCTTTTACTCTTTGTACAACTGGCATTTGTAAGGTGAGGACGCCGACTTAAATCATCTCTAGGGCATTAAATTCAAAATTCAGTTTCGATGACATAATAGGGGGAGGGGGTGGTTCTTTGCTAAAATATCGTTTGGAATTAACTTTAAATGAATATGTTCTTGCTTTGGGGCTTTGAAAATATCTCGATGAATTACTACGAGTATATTTAATTGTAAATATTTAGGTTTTTATTTACCGGCGCACTCTAACCATTTTCTTGCATTTAAATTAACTTACGTTTAGTGGTTTGCTGAGTTTGGGGCCTCTGGTGCACTGACTAAAGCAATATTTAATGACGTTTGGTCAACATATAGCTTTAATATCTATTATACTAAAAGAAATATTTAATAACGTTGGTTCAGCATTTAGTTTTCATATCTGTTTCGCTAAAAGTAGTATTTAATGACGTTTGGTCAACATATTGTTTTCATATCTGTTAAACTAAAGGTAATTTTCGATGGCTTTTATTTTTACGCCTGATAATCGTATAAGTTTTGTATTTGTTAATTTGAAATTAACATAGAATTAGATTTATTGGCAGAGACAATCATATTGAATTGTGCCGAGCTGATAAGTTTTGATATTCTATATGAAACGTTAAATTGGTCCTATCATTACTATTGTTCTTATAATAGTGTTGTTGCCTATAATTCCGTATCAGCCTATGTAATCAAATAAATATACAATCTGTTTTCTCTTGTGACTCCTTGGATATTATTAATGGTACGCTTCCTGTAAACTTAAGGGTGTCACACTTTGGTTGACATATTTAATGGTTTTGTGCTGTGTTTTCTGTTTATGTACGGTAACCATTGTTTATTTATATATTTTTATGATATGTACTACTCTGTATATATTGTTAGCTGGGTTATGCTATTGAAATAAATATTATTATTAGTATCTATTATTTTATGGAATGAATGTTTAATGTCACATAATATTTCAAATTGAAGATATATTTAAAGTTTTGAGAGATATCAGAAGCCATTATGTGCCCATAGTAGGTGTCATAATATTGATCTCAGGAAACCTCAGACCATTTATAAAGTTAATTCCAATAGTCGCTATAATAATAATAATTTGACGAATTCAACTCCTTTCATAAAATATCCTAAATATGCCCAGACTATGTGAAACTTTCCAGGGTAGCCAACATGTGCATCCACCTGTGTGAATATATTACAAGACTTATTGATCTATATGTCACTGAAACATGGCATTGGAGACTTTAAGATCACGAAAGAAAGGTGTCCTTGAATTTCATATGAACTTGACTCTTGTTGAGAGCAGGTTTGCTCGTAGCGTCTTATGTAGAGAGTAGTTATCTGTGGAACTCTTTCTGTTCATTTTTTAATGCCTGTCATAGTTACTCAAGACATAATCAGGTGATACAGGCTAGTATCACGTTTGGTAAAATTAAATATGTGAAGTATTATTTTGACAAATTAATTTAACACAGAAGATATTTATTTGTACAGAGTTGATTCCACACAAAGAGAGGAAGCCTGCTCAGAGGCTTTTAAGAAAATAAAATCCTTATTTATAAACTAGAACGAGTTTCAATTTTTTAGTTGAAAGTGAAGATTTTAACATTCTCTTACCATTTTTCATATTAAATTCTTAATCTTTACAAATTCTATCTTGAGTTAAATTTTATGATATATTTATTTTTAATTCCTGCCCATACATTATACCCTCGTTATTATAGTTATATTAATACTATATTGTTATTAAAAGTAAATATATTAAATTTTGTTCTAAATGAAGATATTTTGAACATTGTTTGACTAAAATTAGGGTTTTCTTCTTGGCGTATGAAATATATTTTCATCCTAAACAAAAATATTAAGAATTATTTATATTTTATGATAAAGTAATTTTAAAATATAACCGAAGTAAGCTTGAAACCTAGTACTCAACCTGTATGTTTTGTTGAGCTTAATTTAAATATTTAGACTGGAAATAAGAAATTAATATTCAACAATTTTACTGTGTTAGACGAGATAAATTATTGTTTGACCTAATAAAAACTTTAAAATTCATATTTTTATATAAATTTATCTCTATAATCCAATATAAGAAACTATGTAATCATTTAAAATAAATACATATTAAATTGATTATATATTTTAATATTCTCCAGACAATCCATATTTTACTTAACGAGCTTAACTCACCTAATACATATTTTAAATTACTTTACACTGGCAAAATAATATTTATCGTTTGACCCATATGGTATGAAAAAATGAAGAATTGTAAATTTGATTTCAATTCTCTTGTATTAGATATCACCAATAGATAAATACTTTTATATAACCTTATTATTATTCACGTAATAATAATAATAATAATAATAATAATAACAATAATACCTTAAAACCCAGCTCTAAATCTTCCCAGAGGAAATAATATACAGTGGGTGGCAAAATTATCATTTATTAATCATATGAAAAAATAATAGATATGTACAAATAATTAAGTTAGAGACACACAAATAGATTTGGTTGGCCATCGCCCCTAGTTAAGTTTTAGGTATAGCTCATTTAGTCATACTGTAAGACTTACGGGATATTAATATTATAATCAAAATGAATCAATAGAACAGTGCAATTAAAGATACTGAAAAGCAATTATTCTCGTTAAAGACTTACTTAAGTTACTAGAGTAGTAATAGAACTAATAGGTGCTGGCCCTGACTTTTGTCTAAAAGTCAAGTCTAATCTTTGGTCATGGTTCTCCTGAGACATGAGTTATGTTTAATTACCATCAGAAATATATTGACCCCAATGGGCCTATAAATAAGTTAAATTACAATTATGTAAGAGGAGAGAAAACTCTAAACAGAATAATTAAATATGACAACAATCAAACAAGTTCATCTCGTGATTGACAGATAAATTAACACTAACTACTTGGAGAGACGAAAATGATAGGTCCAACGAATATTTAATTTTCATCACGCGCCAAACTAATATAAAACATTACTAGATCATTTTAAAAGTGACCTCAACCAAAATAATTTGAATAGTAATAGAACAATATCAACAAGTTATGTTAAGATTTACTCATACATCTAGTGGCTCTGAAATAAGAAGAAATACAAACAAGCGTGTAACTAACGGTCTGGGAACATGTTACAAAATATATATTTAAATAAACAAACATCGCCATCTGGAGGTGATCGTATAGATAAACTATAAAACGATTAAGAGGATCGAACAAAACAAACAGGCTGGTGAAAGCCCTACACAAAATTTAAATCATTTAAACCAGTTAACTAGTGGCGATCTAATTGATTTAAATTCAAGATTCTAAATATATTTTAAATGCGGGTTTAAACTCAAAACGAATGTATACATGATTACAATAATATTTTAGACCAAATAAAAGATCTAAGCTCAGAGTGAATCTATCAATAGTTTAATATATCATATAGTTACAAAAAGATAATTTAGAAAAGATATAGAGTTTCAGGTCAATAGAGAATTTTGATAAATATACTAATCATATATGCCGCAATTATAACTACTTACCTACCCTTAAGCCAGTGGTATAGTGAGTGCTATGCCACAATTATAACTACTTACCTACCCTTAAGCCAGTGGTATAGTGAGTGCTTACAATATTTATGCATTTAATATAAAACGTTAATTTTGTTCCTAATTTAGTTTTAAAATATATCATAATCAAACACATGTTCAACTTCTTATCCGAAAGTTGCCTTCACCCAAACTACAGATCCATAAAATCGTTCAACTAAATGTTGTCGGTTCGGCCGTTGGACCACACATTCTGGATAAATATTGGATAATGATAAATTATTATTCCAAGTTTTATAAGATGACCAATGTATGTGTTTCTGTGAATTATTAGCCAAAATTAATTAACATAGCATTTGATAGTTTGTTTGACGACCACTTTAAAATTATTTATTGATTACAAGTTACATATTGTGTAAATTAAAATAATAAAATAAATGTAATCCAAATATAATAATTTTAATAACTATCGTTTTTATAGATTTAAATACGTTAACCAACGGAATGCATCCATTATAATATACCTCCAGAACTATGATATAAATAAACCTTAACCTCAAGCTGACCTCACTTCTTTTGATTCGCCTTTTCGATTGTATTATATAGACAGTGTTCGGAAACTAAACGCTCAAACTGCAAATATAGTTTTTTTGAAAAAAAAATCCAACCTTATACACATATATCTGGCAAACTATTCTAACACCTTTAAATTTGGCTCAAAGTTTTGACTTAAAGCACCTGAAGAGTAAAGCTGTGCAAGCATGATTGTACAACAGGTTACACACTATTTAAACGCACATAACTGCCAACATTGACATTTTGGAGCACGGCAGCAGAACATACCACAATTTATAGTAAGCAACACATACAACCCATCTAGAAATGCGAATATGTTCTGAGGGTCATCATTAACGGTCATAAATAACATCACGTTCTCTACAGTATTAATTTGCAACGCTGCGTGCCTAGCTCCTATGCAACCTTCTGTACATGCATGCTTGTACATATTTTCTCTCCAGGCGCTGTGAGCTGTAACCTTTAACACAATTTAATGTTAGTATTATAGTTTGCTAGAGAGCTACATTTCTTTTCAACAATTTACGTTGACGAATAAAAATATTTTAAAAAATAATGAAATTAGAATATTAAAAATAATTATATCACATGAGTTTATGTTATATAATTTAACGTATATTTAATTTAGAATTAAATTATGACTAACCATGGTCGAAATATCAGAAGTGTTAATAGAAGGTTATTCTCAGTTGAGGAGAGGTATGTCAAAGGGAATTTTTATAAGATTGTCATAAAATTACTTTTTTATCCTAAACAATCTAATCCCATAAATAGCGTAGTATACTATCATAGATCGATCGTATATGAGCTCTGTCTATTCATTCTGAATTTTTTACAACAAATTATCTATTTTTAACATTAATCAGTATTTTTGTTTTTCAAATTAATTTTATTATTGATAAAAATAAAATGAAATAAAAAAGAATATTAGTGTTTATAAGAATACATAGCTTTCTACATATCTAAGATTAACACTTAACTAGATTTTCAAAATAACCGTTCTAAGTATTTTAAATATAAAAATAAGCTTACAACTAATATATACCTTCTTAAGTAACAGAATATGTTACAGAATTCTATAATTAAAATATAAATAAACAGCACATCCTGTCTTACTAACAGTCAAGATTAATCATTTATTTGTATTTATGGGGTAGGCATGAGAAAAGTAGAACTTATTAAAAATATACTAATAATATCACTTTAAATTTTGCGAAATGTTGATCTGTTAGAAACTATATACTAGTGTAGTTTTATCAACATGTATTATCAGTTTAGAATAAAAATGTTGTTTACATTATTTCTACTAACATTATAGCCTACACAATTTACAATTTATTCTAAATGATTGAATAATGTATGTTGTTATTCAATCTTCCAAAAGTTATTAAATAAATTATTAATATTTACTTAAAATTTTCAAACCAATAAGAACATGTATTAATAATCTTTTATGAGAAACATAACTAATAAAACAATAATTATAGTTGTAGTTATTTTTAGAGATTTATTAGACACATATTCTTAAATATTAGCCAACCTACATTGATGGCTCGTGATCTAAACATCAAGTTCGTCTACTCTTGTTTTATGGAGATGGGGAGGTCGAAGTTTAAACCCGGTTACGTAAATCGACTGGGGAATTTTCTAAATGGTTTTCCCAATTTGACTTTAAGCAAATGCGGTTACATATTTATAAACTACTCCTTCGTTATTTCTACCACGTTAATTTAAATTCAGATGAGCTGATTGTTCATTGAAACGTAGTGATAAATAAAACACACTATTATTTCAATATTGTAATACTAATCTTAATAAAATATCTACTCATCTATGAACACACATTTTATTTGACCAAAGTAAGTATTAAAACTAAACATAAGTATAATGATCATAGATTTAGTTCCTTTATTGTGTGTTTGTGTGTGAAAAAGATTAATTTATTTTAAACTTATTTTCCTTTATTTAAGTTCCATGGTAAACAGACACGTTGAACATTTTCCAAACTGAGATTGTTAAGATAATATAATTTAAAATATCACCAGCATATTCTAATTAGAGATAAACAAGCTATGGTATAATGCTCAGATACAATCGAAGAGGTAGTGAATTAAATAGCAAGTAGTTTCAAAAAGCTAGAAATTATGTGTTCAACATTCAAGTGAAGATTTTGGTACCTTGGAAAACACAGTATTTAAATTTTCCTTAAATTCAAAATTAAATTGTACAATCGTAATTTAGCAATATATATGTATAGTAAAACCAATTACTTACTCAATAATATTATTTATATTCTTTATAACTAAATAAATATGACAAATAAAAGTAAACATCTGATATAAGTGTCACAAAGCATTTAACAAGAAATTCATTTTGAGATAATTTAATAAAACAAATATTGTAAATTATATTAGTGAAAGCTTTAGTATTTTCATGTTTATTAAATGTTGACCGATACATTCTCTAATGCCCCATAGTTTGCAATTATTAATCATAATTCTACAGAAATATTAGATTTGAATTCCAAGATAATAAGACTGAGACAATTTATTTAATTATATACTATATTAAAATATTTAATTAGTTTGACATTTTATATTCAATTTATCTTATTTGTTGTATTTTATATATATAATGAAATTTAATAAACGCTCCTTTAACGTTCAGCAATTAAAGCCACGCAAGTAAAAGTGGGCTGATTACATCCCTCTATAACATGTAGTTCATAATATAAACACTTGCTAGACAAGGATATACTAGAGTAATATAAGAGTGTTTGACAGACATGTACAATTGTACTGTCTGGGTCAGTGAGGAAATAAACGGGAAACTACCTTAATTCTTATTTCTTCAGTACAAATCTTTAGTTATGACAGATGACGGAGGAACTATTGAAGATCCAACGAATGTTCAGGTTGAGTAGACCTAGTATTCATACTTACAAGTAGATGTATACTATATCTGGAACATTCAAAACCAAGATTAAGTGTAATATTATACTAAGTTGATGTGTTAAAAGATTATATATTGAGATAAAATTAATATTGTACAATATATCAAGTGGCCTTATTATATTTATATTGTGATTATATATATATATACATATATATATGTATATATATATATATATGTATAAATATATATGTATATATATATGTATATATATATATTAAAAAGTTAAAGTAGGAAAACATTCTATAAAGTGCATTTGTTTTAACAATTCATAGAAGCATTTAGACAGTTTTCTTGTATTACCATGACGGATAGGGGGTGAGGACCACTTCTCCGAATAGCCTCAATGATGGGATGAATAGTCTCTGTGATGCTGTTATTAGTTCCGGTAAGTCCAACCGAAATATTAAGTTTCGTTTCGATATCTCTTACAAAGTACATCAACAAAATAATAAATATCACTTTTATACTTTAACTAACGATAGTATTTTTCACTAAAATAAAATTAAAGAATAGTGGATTTACTTTGTTAACAATACTGATAAAGGTTTTATTTCTCGAAGTAAATTTTAGACATAAACGGAACTTAGCTATAATATACATACATACACACATATATATGTATATATATATATATATATGTGTGTATGTATGTATGTATGTATATTATAGCTAAGTTCCGTTTATGTCTAAAATTTACTTCGAGAAATAAAACCTTTATCAGTATTGTTAACAAAGTAAATCCACTATTCTTTAATTTTATTTTAGTGAAAAATACTATCGTTAGTTAAAGTATAAAAGTGATATTTATTATTTTGTTGATGTACTTTGTAAGAGATATCGAAACGAAACTTAATATTTCGGTTGGACTTACCGGAACTAATAACAGCATCACAGAGACTATTCATCCCATCATTGAGGCTATTCGGAGAAGTGGTCCTCACCCCCTATCCGTCATGGTAATACAAGAAAACTGTCTAAATGCTTCTATGAATTGTTAAAACAAATGCACTTTATAGAATGTTTTCCTACTTTAACTTTTTAT